>OY720441.1:365448052-365721142 GCA_963082915.1 Dolichopus griseipennis
TTAATATTATGTTACAAGAAAAACATTCATTAGATTTTATTTAGTAGGTACAGTATGTAATTCGAAGAAATATTTCGAATTTGTTTTTTAACTAATTTTCAGTTTTTGAAAATGATATAAAATAGTTGAATCTAGAAAAATATTGTAAATATTTTTAAGGTTATTTTTCCAGGGGGATTTTTAGTTTCTCATTAAATAGAATTGTAGGACTATGTAATATCAACATATTTTTTTTATTCAGGTACTTAACATATTTTTCAAACGTTAACGTCAACGTCAACAACGTCAAAATATCTTAAAATTAAAGAATTTTTCCAAGAATAGGCTAAATTTAGTCCAAAAATCCGACTCATTAGAAAAATCCGAATGCATTAACATGTGCTGATTTAAAACATATTACTTTAAAAACTTCATAAGTCATAAACACTCTCCCGATTTAAAATTTGAAACTTTATTAAAATTTTATAAAAACTTAGTACAAAAATTATATTTAATGTATAAATACATAAAAATGTAAATACTTATAGATGCATATATGTAAAAAAAATCTACTAAATGAATATATAATTACAAAATCATGTTGCAATGAAACTGAACATAATTCAGAACCATTTGCAAAAGCATGCAACATTGTAAATCAATCAATTTTGTTGTAATTTAAAATTAAAATTTACAATTTTATAGTTCTCAGTAGGTGTTTTCAACACTGTTCATTTTAAACAGTAGGATATAAATCTTTAGTAATGTTTGTGGGAAAATTTATGACGCAAATTATCTTATTACATTTATTTTATATTTTAAAACATAACTTAACTATAGTATTTTGAATGCATTATAGCTTCAATGTAAAAGTTAAATGGCTAGTTTGGGCAACCAATGGTGGAAATAGTCCAAATTTAATTAAAATTTTATATTTGATTTAAATAAGTATCCTGATAACCTGAATGCAGCAGTTACCACCACATACAATTGAATTTTTACACTTTTATAGAATAAAAAAAATATATACAAAGTATAAGTAATTTTAAATGCTGATTATTCAGTACTAACGAAGTAGTGAATCGTTACTGTAGGTCCACGAAATGAATGAAACAACAGCAAGTCGCTCTTTTTTTATACCTAATAAGGTATTACTTTATTTCATCAGTCGTAATTTAATATAACTGGAGTTAAAACCTAAATAGCGGAAGTTGTTATTATTCAATGTATGCTTTAAAAAATTTTTAATAAAAACAAAATACTAAATAGGTACCTGTCTTGTTTAATTTTTCTAATAATTTTTAGCAAATATTAAAATTAATACTAGTGAGTAATGAAACAGTATTGAAAAGAACTACTTCCATTCACCACCGAAAATGGACTGAAAAACTTGTTCCATTCAACACTGAAAAAGTTCTGAAATTCTTCTTTCATTTACCACTGGAAAAGTGCTGAAAAACTACGTCATTTCACCAACTGAAGAAGTGCTGAAAAACTACTTTCATTCAGTAACTGAAGAAATTCTGAAAAAATGAAAAGTACTGAAAGAGTGCTGAAACGAAGTAGCAAAATTTTCAATGTTTGTATTAGTACAAAACTAATGAATTTTTTCCTAGCATTCGTATTAATTTCAGAAGAAACGAGAAAGAGTGTAGTAGAGTAGACTGTGTCAACTCTGGGATACCCGTATGACCGTAACATATACATTATATCATCCGGTTAATTACTTTTGGCAAAATTTCAAACATTCAGCTTTATTAGGTGTAGAGTAATGCTCATATAAAAGAAGGAGTTGTATGGCAGCTACTCGAACACTTTGTCAGACACGCAGCTTCCATAGGTATAGAGTAATGCTTATATAAAATTAGAAGTTGTATGGCAGGTACTCGAACCCGTGGACCAAAATGGCTGAATTTAAAACTCGATTCCGTTTTTTGCATAAAAACTAATTTGTGAAAATTTCATAATCCTAGCTCCTTTACTTTTTGAGTTATCGTGATGACGGACGGACGGACGGACGGACATACATAGCTAAATCGATTTATTTTTCGATTCTGATCCGATCCATACACTTGAGTCTATATCTACCCCCCCTCCTTCTCTGCGTCACAAACGTAATATAAAGAAGCACTACTTCTACGTTATCAAGTACTATAATGATTATTATTGGTGTGCTTAGTATTATATGGAACAATTTAAGTGCATCTGTGCGGTTTAACGAGGACCCATTAAAGTTTTTGCTGTTCGTTTGGATAGTGAAACCAACTTGTTACACAAATGTATGGTTTGGTGTTGACGAGGATATAGAAGAATTTGTAGATTTTTATTTGGGATATTTCTGACCTTTTGAAGTTTTAAGATTTTGTTGCCACCTCAAAATTATTACAAATTAACTTCATGAAATTCTATACAAACTTTCGATTCTATATATACGTTTTTGAAGATACAAATACCAGTTTGTTAATAAAATATACTTTTCCAACAAGACCATACATTTTCATTATATATAATATTCATTCATTATATATTGAAAAATCTTTAGATTGATTACTAAATATATGCAAAATCCATTAAATTTTAGAATAAAATCAACTTCCTCTTATTCAATGTTATTTAATAAAGAAAACTCTATAGGTATATAATAAGAATATATAATTTCAAAATAAATAAATACCATATTCGAATATTTTAAGACTAAATTAAATTTTTGATAAGAATTATGGTCACACATGAAATCAACATCAGAATAAAATTAAAAATAATTAATTCAAATTATCAACTATTGTATTAATTTTCAGTTTATTATAAATTAAGTTTTTGGTTAATTGAAGAAAATTAAATTATTCTTTAGATATAAAGTTTTCCAATTTGTGGTCTGTAACAAATTCAATTGAGATTTGAACTTTGGGAAAATTGATTAAATTATTAGATAAATACATTTACATTTTGTAAATTCTATAATTATTTATTAAATAATGTCAATTAAAAATTTTATTTTTCTATCAATACTTTGACATGATATTTAAATTTAATTTTTAGTTTTTAACATATTTGGAATAATTTTTAGTTATTTTAGAAGTTTTCTAAAATTTGACGTAAACTTGATATGAAGAGCGATTTAATAAATGAGCACGGTAATTCATCATGAAAATAATTAATCAATTGGATGGCATTCACATGAGCTTTAAGTTTCGGCCTCTGTTACTAGTGCTTTCCAGTTTTTGTGTTTAAACTTTCCAAAGAAAACTCTAACAAAAACCTTTCAAAGCCTCGGAAGAATATATAAATATGAATGTTCTCAAATACATAGAGCTTCCGAAGTACAGGTATCTCATCATCAGTTGGCCATACCATAGAATGATTTTAAGTAATTTTCAAAATTTAGATTTGACAAAACGTATGGAAGATGACAGAAAAACGATCCAAATAATAATTATTTTAAAAATTATAATTTAAAGTTCTGAACAGTTTTTCCAATTATTAATTTGAAAAAAAAAAAATTTTCGTTCCAAATGAAAAACAGAAGATAATGAAAAGCCAAAACAATAATTTTTGCTTTAAAAAATTTTCATTTATTTAATCAGAATTTTCTTTATTCATACTCTTAAATTTTATAATGCTTTGATATTGATTGAAAAATTTTGCTTAATATTGTACGGAGGTCTATTCAAAAATTTTATAATAGATTTAAATTATTTATATTATCTTATATCTCACTTTGTTTTATTGTGGTAATTGTTTGTTCTGAGTGAGAATTTAAACAAAATTTTTCAAAAGAAGACCAAACATTTCCTAGTTCGGCTACATTTATTTTATTGGCTTACTCTAAAACGATTTGGAGACTTAAAAAATGTACAAAATATTCTCAGATGCAAGAAAAAATGTTGAGTATATAACTTAATAATACATTCTAAACTCTTAAATAACTTTTAAAACTGCCACTTTAGGGATTAAATGCGATTCGAACTTTCCATTCCTTTCTGTTACTTAAAACTTTTCAATAATCCTCCGTACGCATTAAGCTTAAACAAAAATATGCATGATATTCAATAATAAGGGAAGATATTCAATAAATTAAAATTCAAATTTATTCCAAATTTATCTTACATAAATTAAAAGTTTTTGTTGTTTTTTTTTTAAACATATATAATCATGTGTATGTATATATGTACACATAATTTTATGCTCATATATACAAAAGTATAAAAGATTGTAAACGGGAAAATGATTTTATGAAAATAACAAATAAAAATTTAATAATTTTTGTTTTATTTTTAATTTCTTTCCATTTAATAAGAATAAGTTTAAATTTTTAAACACACGTCATCCCATCTTAAGTGAAATGCTAAAAAATTATTAAAGTTGGATCAGTTTTAAACCACCTACCGGTGGTGGGTAGGACGTCGGCCTTTCAATTAAAGAGTCTAGAGTTCAAATCCAGATCAGATCATATCAAAAAAATTTTAAATACTAACGTTATTTGAAGCGGTGTGACATTTGTTGCGTCTAGTGTTGCATCGAAAAGAAGATAAGTGCAATGCAAGCGTCATCATATCTGTCATCATATTTGTTATACCTATAGTAGTAAAGTATTAATTTGATACGTAGGTAAATACAATAAACACTTTAATACACAGTTTTTTTTAGATGTAAATATTATCTACACTACCACATTGACTAATAATAAAAGTCAACGCGGCTTCAAAATAAAAAGAGGTATTTTTAAGAGTACATCGTTCAACCAATGCATTGAATTAAATATCACTTAAAAGGTATTGTGTTATTAAATGTCCAAGACTTCAAGCTACTCTACAGACAGAGATGTAAGTTTTAGTAAGTTATAACATATTGATTGTTATAACTAATTTATTTTGAATATGACTTTTTCGAATTACCAAAACAAGCTGCAGTAAATAGCTTGACGTCACAAATAAATCTAAATAAAAAAAATCTAAATACAAAATTTAGCTTTAGTCATTGGTTTTAACAAACTTCATCTAGTTAAATGGAAAAAAGTTTTAATGAGATAATACATCTGATCTAATCGACTGCTTCATTTTTGTGAACGCAAGACTTTCTTTTTTGATTAAATTTAAAAAATAAAATATTCTATAGCAGATTCTCTGCAACTCTTTGTTATCCAAAACTTTCACAATATTAGTTTTCCCATTAATTTTCTTTATATTAAAATTGTGTAAAACTTCAAAATATGTTTTATTAGAATTAGTTATAATATTTGTAGCCGAACCATGGAAAAGAAAATCCTAAATGAAAGTTAAAAAAATTTTCTTACAAAAGAAACTAAAAATCCAGAATAAATTGTTATGAACACATATGAACAAAACATTTAATAAAAATATGCTTAAAAATTTGCCAAAATGAAAAATCAGTTGGGGAAAAGTTTTTTCCAAAGTCATGTTATTTTTCCTCCTTATGTACTTTTATTAGAAAAGTATTACTCAGGTTTTCCAAATTTTTTTTTTTTTTTGTTTTTTTAATAATATTTGATTTGCGAAAATAAGAAAATTGAAAGAAAAACAAAAGATATGATTTTAATATTGATTTACATATTTACATATATGGAAAATTATGAAAAAGGGAAATGGAAGGGTTTTGGAAAATGCTAATAAAATTTTGTAAATTTTCTTGAGCAAAGTAATAATAAGGAACAATTTAAATTACCTACTGAATATGGCAGCATGAAAACAATTCTGTTGAAAATCAAATACAATGACAGATAAATTAAGAACTTAGTGAATTAAAGTGGGCGAAGCGTCGCTCAATTGACAGCAGAAAATTGACATGAAAATTTTACAGCATTAGAGTAAATTAAAATAAAGCTAACTTTTTTCCAGTACTATTTTCTATTACTTTTAATCAAAAGTGTATAAATTTAAAATGTAATTTTAAAGCCGACCTTAAATCCGATCTTTGGGCTGTTGACCCTTTTTGGACTATTATAAATATGATTTTCGCTTAAAAAACTAATCCAAACAAAAAGAGTCAAATATCTTTAAAAACTAATAACCTTAAACTGTTAACTTAAAGACAAAGAAACGTTTATAACGACTGTAAAAATGTAGTCATGGGACATACGCGACGCATAATCAGAGAACACTCGAATTTCCAATTTTGACACAACGTATTTGTTTTATTTGGTACCTTTTATGCCATCTTGTATTTAAATCGAATAAAAAAACACTTTTTCGAATTTATTTTCCTCACAAAATTATAAAATTGACTAACATCAGTCTTATTTTATATATACCAACTCATCAACTTAAAGGCTTTTATATACGTTATAGTGGTCATACGCTATCATTTAGGTTAGACATTGACATAAATTGCCCCTCAAAAAGTATGCAATATAATAAAGAATAATTATTAAGAGTCATAACAATACTGTTGAGCACTTAAAAAATTTTGTAAATAGATTTTAAATTATCAAACCTTGTTATATACACATACATACTTTAAAAGACTTTAAAAGTTTTTGTAACATATACAAAATGAAAAATTCTTCAACTATTGAAATAGGCTGACTTCCATTACCTAAAACATTTATCGGATTATTTTAAAATCTTTTACTTCCTTTAAAGACAGATAAATTGTTCTTTTAATTCTTTCAAAAAATTCTTTTGTAAAATCAAAACTTTTGACAAGTAAAGAAAAGTTTTGGTAAATGGAATTTACTATATATCTACATATATATATACACATTTCTTTACATAAGAAATCTTTTCATTATATACTCTTTTGTTTTTTCAAAAAGTAATTTTAGGAAACCATTCTTTTAATTCTATGTGTTTTTTTACCTTAAAATAAATCAAATAGATTTATTAGTAATTTGTTTAGTTAAGCAAAATTAATTTAAATTTTAATATTCTTTGTATGAAACTTCATTTTGTATTCTATGATTCAAATAATAAAAATGATATTACTAGAGTTGATATTGGGAAGTTTGAATCGCTTCTTCTAACTATAAAAGTTCGAATGGTACGAATATAGTTCTATAGGTGTATACTAAATTTGGTATCAGGTTTGTGACGTTAATATGGTTTTACCACCTCTGGTCTAGTCAAAGGGTTTGACCATCTCTGCTTAACTCTGAATCTCCTTAAGTAAGGTATCTAAAACTTTGTCAAAAGAAATAAGGTTTTAAGTGAACAACTCTTTACAAAATTTAGTATATTTAATACATAAGGTTCCTGCATCTGTACTAGAAATCTGAAATTCATATTGCCGTAATCAATTTAGACCTATACTACTTTGTAAAAGATGGTAAAGTTTCTTGGAAAAAATTCTCTAAAATTTGAATGGTCTGCTCTAATAGGTTCGAGTATCTGTCAAAGCTGTATTATAAATCAAATGAGATTTTGTTTGTATGTATGTACATAATCGTACCGCACATTCGAAAGTTGACTCAATTTTCTTTACCCGCATCCTTTATTTATTTTAAAGTAATGAATAATTATATAAATTAACACTATTTTGTGAATGGCTGGGGTGGGATAAGTAATCTTAGTTTAACAGAAATGTTTAAAAGTTATAAATTTTTAATTTTATTCTGTAATTCAACCTGGGTTGAAGCATATGATTTTTAGTATGAGAAATCCTTAAAATATTTCTTTAAAGCAAAATTTTATTTAAGTTAAAGGACGAATCAATTTCAATTTAAATTTCATTCAAACCTTTAAATTTATATGAGAGCTTGAGAACATAATAAAAATCGATTTAATCCAAAATATTCCCACCAAAAAAAATTATGACAAAATTTCAAAAAAAAAAAAAAAAACATTGTTATTTAAACTAAATATTATTCCCTTGCTTGGATAATGTTCTGAAAACCATATCCAAAAAGTCTCATATCTAAATTATAATTATAGGTGTTTGTATCTCTACATGGATAATAAAATTCTAATCCTTTTTTTTCTCAATATACAAGCACACAACCAACATGCAATCCATACAATAATAACCACATCATTACCATGATCATTAAGAAGCACAACCACTGCCAGAGATGAAAAGTCCATTTGAAAATTCTCATACAGCACAAAAAGTCACAATATATGAAAAAATATTAAAAAAAGAGAGAAAAAAAAACAAAAAAAAAGAGAAGAAAAGAAAAAACAAGATGGAAACAGGAAGGTATAGAGGAAATTGCTTGAAAAACTTAATTTAGCGTAATTAATAACAGTATTTTATATAAAAGATTCAAATTCCAAGTTCCTATATAATTTCATAACATGTTCATATATATATATATATATTTTAGGTTCCAAAATTGTATACAAACAAATCTACATGTATATATATTGGTACTTGGTACTATGGTAGTCATTCAACAGTGGAGTATTCATGTTTTATTAAGGTGAGATTAAATCTCATACAATCATTTATTAAGATAGCTTCATATGCAATTTCATTTTATGATAGAACCAAGTTCTGATGATGGTGGTAAAAAAAATTTTTCTTAATTACCATTTCACTTTCATTTTAATTCAATATACAAACACATATACACATATATAAAAGGAGAGATTTTGATGAGTTATATTTAATGGTTTGTACTTACTTTTAACTTATCAAAATTATTTATTTATTCACAAATTAACAGACTTGTAATAAAAGTTAATTTAAAAATTTATGAGAACCCAAAAGGGATTTAAACTTCTAAACGTTGGGACTATTTTTTTTATTTTACAATATTATATTTTGTATTTTAAAATTTTGTAATTAGATGACACCATTGCCATTGATATTATTATCTATACTATGTTTAACGAAAATTAATGAAATTATAAATTTAGATAGGACTTTAAATATTTTTATATAAAATTTTTAATCTAATAAATTTTATAAGAGACGGTTAAGAATTAAAATTTAAAATTTTTTATTTTATAAATATTTATTACAAAACTATCTTTGAAAAAGTAACTAATTATTGTAAGTTTATAGATTAAAATTATATTTGATGAAATTAAAGTTGCCAAATAAAGAGTTTATATGATTAGAAAATTTTAAAAAAATGAACAGACTATTAAATTATTTTCATATTGATTGAATCTTTAATTCTTTTGTTTTAAAGAGCAGTTATATTGGGGGATTTTTTCAAATTAAATGATTGTTCACCCTATCACTCCGGAAATTTTGTCACTCCGCCATTACATCTATGAATTTTTTAGAAATCATATGAGGTACCAGGATATTTTTAAAATTTTAATATCAAAAAACTGCATTAAATTTAAAGTTTGTGTTGTATCGGTTTTTATGGCACAGTGAAAGGGCTTGGGTTAAAACTGTATTCAAATCGTATTAAAAAGAGTTCATTAGCTTTAAATTGTTCCATAGCAAATAATAATAATAATAAAAATTTTAAGAACAGCATCATCGAGTCGGTAAGCGGAAGGATCATGTTATACACTACTACCTGGTTTAACTGACTTATTATTTTAATAAAAGTGTTACCAAATATTAATAATGTCTTTAACATGTGCAATAAATGAATGAGCCTATTAATTGTCGATTCACAACCCAATTCGCAACTTTAAATTGTCCGCATTCTTCTCCCAGCATTTGCTTTTCCTTACTTATTATGCAAAATACCACGTGACAGTTAAAAATGAAAGGCATTTAAAAATGAAATTTTATTGGGATTGTTGCAACATTACGTAGTTTCAATTACTAAGACTTTGACACTATGATCAAAATGGTATTCTTTGCTTTTCAGTTTACCACCTCCTTTAAGATAAAGAGCCAGTTGAGAGATTACAATATTTGGTATTACGGTGTTTGGAGTCACAACTTAGTTATTTAAAAATTTTAAATAATATTCATAACCTAAAGTTCTTTGAATCTTCATTTCTAAACCTATTAATTAGAATTAATTAGGTATTTGTTTTTGGAGGCTATGTGAGAAAAATAATGTCTCTTCATTTATATTAAACGCTGCACCATTTATAAAAAACATCTTAGATGCTTCACTCTAACATTTATACTAAATTAATTAAAACATTAATACCGAACATAAATCTCATTCTTAAATAACAGTCCTAATCCTTTTTTCCATTATTTCTATTACAAAAATCACTGCCTTCCAAGAAAAAATAACCATTCGACAAATTTTCTAGATTTTTTTTCTGCAAAGATTAAGACTAAAGACAATTCTATGAACTGCAATTTGCATTTAATATCTTCTACATATTATATCTTAAGACTTTAACCCAAATTTTTTTATTATATTTTCTCTGCAGGATAAAAAAATGTTTACAAGATTAATTTCCAGAATAATTTTTTTTTTTTTACATCTTCCAGAGGAAAGAAAAAATTATACCATGGCAAAATGTTGGTATTTAAATGTCAAATTCAAGACATTTTCATTTAATCCAAAGAAAAGGATGAAGATTAAATGAGGAAATTTTTTTTTAATAAAAATATAATAGGGGAAAATCCAAGGTTATTAAGATGCAATTGCAAATTTGTCATTATTTAAGTTTGGTTTTATTGTGCAATCCATGCAAGTGGAAAAATTGTCTTGGAATATCTGACATTTGAGTCTTTCTTTGACTGATGCTTTAGATGTTTAAATAATTTTTAATTAAATAACTAATAATATTAAATATTTTTATCTTATAATAAAGCAGTTTGAGATAAATAATGTGTTAATGGCATCATATAATATGTTGAAAATTGAATTTGAAGCTATTGGAAATTCATAGTTTCTGTAGCTCTAATTATCAATTATAAAATTAACACAAAACATTGTATTGTAACTAATTTTTTCGCTTCTACTTAATTCATCTAGCACAGTTCTTCTCCATGTTGTCCTGAGTCTATCTCTTGGTTTGACCTCTGGATTCGTTTGAGGATTCCAGATTAGTGCAATTCTTCCATTTCCTTCCGGGGATTTGCTTCACTATTGTCTTTATTTTTTAGTATCCACATATCTGCATTTCTTATTTTGTTAGCCCAGAATATTTGCCATAAATTGTTAATTTAAAAGGACTTGTAATTTATTCTTAATGGAATTAGTGGGCAACCATAATTCACAGCCTTAAATTAATGTAAATTTTACGCACGAATTGAATATTGTTAGTTTGGTTAGTTTTGATATTTCGGAAGACTTCCATAAGGAACGAAGTCTAAATATATATATCCCAACCTATTATCCCTGTACCCAAAAGTCTCACAGTTTCTCCACTAAATTCTCAGAAATCCTTTTCAACACCTAATTCTTAAAATTCGTACAGTTCCAATTGGTGGCTTCCAATACTCCTAACTAACCCTCATTTAAATTTTTTAATAAAGTGAGTGTTATTGAGAAAAACGGCTTCAAACATTTTCCCAAAAATGTCGAATACGAAGACAACGTGACATGGTGTAGGTATATGGTTGTTAGGAGTAATGGATCTCTCACATTAATACACCACATATTCCCAAATTATATAACACCAAATACCTCAAAAACTTCCAATAAAACATCATATTTAATATATTTACTACTACATATTAAAACTACAATTCTTCTGGCTTTTATATAAATTGAGATTGCATAAAGTAAAATAATGATTATTCATATATAGTAAAAATTTTATATCAAATGACTGAAAAAACTTGCAAGTCATTACAATCAGAAGTTAAAATATATTTTATACCATTTTTTGAAACATCGTAAAAATATCATTTTTATACATCAAATGCATTTTAGATTTCAATGTTGTTGTGCATAAACTAAAAAAGAAAATAAATTTTCATTTTCTTTTCCCAAATAATTTTCATCTAAAAACGTGACATGAAAAATTCACAAAAAAAAACAGCAACAACTCTATTTTTATTTTAAATTGAAAATTTACAAGGTTTGAAATTTAACAACTTTTTCAGTTTTACGAGTTTGTATTAAAAAAAAAAAATCGAAAAGTAAACAAAATGCCAAAAATTTATTATTATTTACCAAATTGTGTTTATTCGACCAAAAAAAAAAAGAAGGTGGTAAATAAAATATTTCCAATATAATTTATTATGTTTTCTATAACATTTCACTTATTTTGCTTTATTATACGTACATTGTAAAACTTTAACCCTTTCTCAATTATTGAAGAGATTTTAATAAAAGGTTCACCCATTTTTCATTAAATGGATATCAATTTTTAGATAAAATTTAAAACTTTTTAAGATTCTTTAAAACATGCTTTGCTACGAATTGTCAGAAGACTGGTGTTTATAATATGACTTTTTGAGTAATAATTAACCAAGCCACTCGAGTGTTTATGAGCGATTTTCTTAGTTCTTAGCTTCGTAGTCAGCTCTTTTTATACCCGTATGACTATATAGTCAAAGGGTATAATAAATTTGCAATTACGTTTGTGACGCATAGAAGGAGGGGGGTAGATATAGACTCAAGTGTATGGATCCGATCAGAATCGAAAAATAAATTGATTTAGCTATGTATATGTCCGTCCGTCC
This sequence comes from Dolichopus griseipennis, assembly GCA_963082915.1. Classification (NCBI taxonomy): domain Eukaryota; kingdom Metazoa; phylum Arthropoda; class Insecta; order Diptera; family Dolichopodidae; genus Dolichopus; species Dolichopus griseipennis. The sequence continues at coordinate 365,460,497 of OY720441.1, forward strand.
GTCCTCACGATAACTCAAAAACTAAAGGGGCTAGGATCTTGAAATTTTCACAAATTGGTTATCGGGTATCCCAGAGTTGACACAGTCTACTACACAGTAGTAGTCTCTACAAAGTCTAAAAATCTATAGCTTCCCTCACCAATACCTCTAATTACTCCTGACCCAACTTCTTCTATAAGTCATATGTAATAATCAAGGAGTATTTAACTTATAGACATAAAACCGATCAGTGGACTTGACAGCTTCGCGGAATCAAAGAGCAGCTGAGGCTATTAGAACTATACTTTATTAAGAGATCTATTTGAAGAAAATAAGGAAGTTGGACTGTGCTTTCAACCTTTACATCATTCATCGAAAGCAATCTCATAAAAGCTCAATGCAGTCACTTGAATACTCAAAAACTTAGGTTAGGCAAATCGTATACTTTTACACTAAACTCCTCCGTCAAATCTTTGTATTTTATGACAAACACTAATTCTACATTTTAAATCACCACAATTTCCTTGAATGATGCAGACACATTATTTGAAATTGTGTAGATAATCATATACATTAAATTCTGTAATATATCTACTTGTATATACCAATATATATTATGGGTAAATCTCATATAATTCTTTTATCCAAATTAAACAAATGATACTATATTTTTTCAACTTCAACATCATCTCGTGAAATGTTCCGCAATTTAAAATTATATACAGGTAAGAATATACAGGTAAGAAAGGAAAAAAAAAAAAAAATAAAAACAGATTACAAGTACCTATAAGTATGTTACAAAATAAAAATAAAAGCTATTAAAAGAAAACTTTTTAATCCCGAAATAATCCTATAAAAAAGTTTTACCACGTAGATATTGCCCTTATTTTCAATTATTTCTTGATGTTTTTTTATTATTTTAATACATATATACTTTTAATACTACTGTCTTCTCTGATCGCTTCCCCTTCCCCTCCCCCACTCTTTATGTTTATCTTTAAACTAAAAATTTAATATAAGTTGAATAAAACTACAGAGTTTGTTGACTTTAATGTGATAATATAAACTACTGATTTTTCATTACGACAAGTAAAATTTCTACATAGAAATGTTAAAGAACACTTTGATGTATAATAGGATGGAGGGGACACAAATATAAATAGACATTCATTCATACAAGAATATATAAATAGTTTTGTAGTAAATTTTCTTTATTTCCTTGCCTATAAAAAGAAAACTCAATTTTGGAATTAACAAATTAAGATAATAAAGTAGTGTTGACAAATGCGGAATACAAATTTGTATCACATGTGAAGTTATCTTAGAATTTAGTTTTTCAATGAAGCTTTTAAGTATTTTAAAAACTATGGGTGTGGTTTTAAGAATCTTTGATCTAGAAAATTTTTTAAGAGCTTAATAATAAAAATTTAGTATGGGGTGCTGTTCAAAGGTTTAATATTTCTGGATGCCCCATCACAGGGATGACATACAAAATTGCAACATTCAAAATTAGGACATTTCAAAAACACATTTTTTATAAAAAGGTTTAACCCCGTTATTCTCACAAACTATATGACAAATGTCTTTAACTAAAAACTATAACCCTTCGTATAAAAATTTTTATATATTGCCACCACTTGTTGATAAGGAAAGAAGAAGGTGATCATCATTACCTGTTCTATGTCAATTTAAATAAAATATAAAAAGAAAATCCAAGAGGTTTTAGGGTAATGAGCTTACGGGTTATGAATTCGGATTTTGAAGGTGTCAGATTTTGGTAAGCCCGAGTCGGGATTTTGAGGTGTCCGAGTTTTGAATTTTGGAACAAATTAAATTTGAATGCAGGGACTTTCAAAATTTTGGGAGAAGTCCGAATTTTAGAACTTTCTGAGCCGGAACTTCAGTGCAGATTGTAATCTTATCTAACTTCATCTAACCTCAAATTTACATAGTTTTGTGAAAAAGAATTACAGTAAACCAATTTGAAATTTTTTGAATTAGTTAAACCCATTTATAAACTTCAGATGAATTAAAAGCATTGCTGAAAATGATCAAAGTAAAATAAAACCACAAAAAAAAATTAGCAGATGGTACTGACAAAACAATAAATTGTTGGGGTTTTCCTAGAAAATTTGAAAAAGTTTTTACATGGTCATAGGAAAAATTACTGAAATCAATCATAATTTATTAACCTGGACGTATATGGATAGTTTGTGTTAGAAAACTTTTGAAAAAGTTTTTTTTAGTTTTTTGTGTTAATATTCTTATGAAGTGGTATTTTTATGTAACTTTATTCTCAAATCCGACATTTACATTAAAAAGAAAAATTTCAGTAATCATTTTTTTCTTTTTTTTTGCAATTTTTTTTTATGTTTAACATTTTTTTGACATCCGGAAACTTAAAGTTGGATAATATTTATTTGTTAGTAAATTTAAAGAATAGTTTTTAATAAGAAAATATTTTACCAAATTTATGAACTTTAAATTTACTGAAATTATTCGGATTGCTTATAAATTATGAATAAATGATATCTAATAGCTTATCAGGTCATAATTTGTGTCGTCCGATCTTTTGAAAGGTTATGTTACTACGTCGACTGTGCCTCAAATAGCCAGATTATACTTCTTCCATTATTAATTACTCCTTTACAGATATTTTACTAATGAGATGGAATATGATATAAGATACAATATGATAGAAGATGATATGTTCTTGTCCAAATCGCTCTGTTGCTTCTAAATGGTTGTACAGCATCAATTGAGGATACAATAAAATATCGTGGAATTCAATATTAGTAATGTGAAACATCATGTTTTTACAATTAAAGGACACAGAACATGAACCACAGAACATGGGATGAATATAGAAGGTCCATAATTTACGTCTGCTATATTTTTTTTTAGGAGGGTTGATGGAAAGGATCGAAAGCCGCCCAGAATCACTGTACGGAGAGTGTTTCATCTGGGGATTGTTGGAATTTAAGCATCTAAAACCACTCCTCAAACTTTTTTTAAACCAAACTTGCAATGGACCTTAAACAAATATATGTATTGTTTGGTTTTTAGGATCGGGATTTGGAAGGAAACCAGGGTTATGATTTGGGAATTGGGATTGTGTTGGATAAAAGGAATAATTCAAAGGGAAATCATGAAAATGGAAGTTAATTTTCTTCTTAAACTTAATTGGATCATACATATAAAAACTACCAACTTTGAGAAACGCATTACATGGTAACTGATTGCATAATCGCGATGTACGCGCAACAAACGAATTTCCATAAACCTTGTTTCGCCAACTTACGAATTCAGATAGATTTCTTCTGCTGCTCGATAATTTATATTTTAATAATGCTTATCCTAAGCATCCCTATAATTCAATATTCCTTCCTTAAAGGGCAATCCTATATATGTCTTGCTTAGGGGATAATCCTTTTGGATAATCATACGTTCGTGATTACATATATATAGTAGAAAGAGAATATCTTGAACTTTATTCAACATTAATTATACAAATATTATTTTAGTTCAAAAATCCATTTCACACAAGTGTTTATTTAAACTGATTATTAAATTGATGACTAAAATTTTCTCTTAAGTCATATATACTCGTATAATCCTTCAATTAGTTTTTGAACAATTCTATAAATCTGCTCAATGAATAATTTTCTGACGTAACCACACATATTATAAGAGTATACATATACTTAAGAACAACTTCCATTACTATAGATATATGTATAATAATTTATATGCTTAATTGAATTGTAATTTTTGAAAATCGATTTTGAGTTGAAGTTGAATATAAACTAATATGAATTATAGGTTAAAGAATACTTTGAATTAATTAGAAAACTCAAGAACTTTTCATTTAAATGCTTCACTTCATCAGCATGGTAAAATATTTTCTCATTCAATCGGTTGATTGCCTTCTGGCATCGAATCAATTCTTAATATACACTTCAAAACATAAAATAATTGATCAAGAAAATTGGTAGGTTTTATTTACGATGCATATCAAAAGAAAACGGTTTTAAAGGATTGTTAAAAAGGATATGAATATAAATTGAAATTTTATAAAAGTTGATATGAATTGTGAGCTTTAAATGGTTTAGTAAAATTTATTGTAGTGTAGATGATTAGAAGGGGCCTCGGTGGTGCAGTGGGTAAGCATTTGGCTTATTAACCGAGGGGGTCCGGGTTCGATTCCCGGTCAGGTCATACAATATTTAATTAAAAAAAAAAAAAAAAAATTATTGAAAAATAATTTTTCTTTACGAATCCCCATAGTGACCAAATATAATATAAATATACAAATATATAATATAAACAAAATAAATAATATAGTAGTTATAAATAAATAGAAAGTATTTAATGAGGGGTGCACAACGGGCCGCAAGGCCTAGGTGTAAGGGAGACTTGCTTTCCCCCCCATCTAAACAACAACAACAACGTAGATGATTAGAGATCCTTAAATTCTAGAGTATTGGAATGGAAATTTTATTTTGTCTTAAATAGATACTTTTACTGCCATAACATCAATCATTGTTTTGAATATTCTTAAACTTTTATATATGTACATACAAATTATAAGTATGAAGAGTACTTAAGCCCCAAACACTGCAAAATTAATTAAAATTTTTAATAGAGTAACAGAAAGCTTCGCACATAGGATATGCTTCTACAATAAAATGGAACGATATCATATAAAATATAACATAACATGCCTTATAACACTTAGAAATGTCTTAGATTTCAATATTTACAATCCGATTTTTATATATTGTAATTGTTTTGTTTTTGAGTTATTGTGTATTTGTGAATTATATCATTCAATTAAAATATTTGTATTGGTTTATGTTATTAAATTTTTTAAATTTTAACTATTGATATAAAGTTATTAATAATTTATTATGCCTTAATCTTAGGTGACCTGAATTAAAGCCTTGCGTAATAAGGTCCCCGGGATTTTATTTCCCATTTAATGAGGCCCTGGGGTTTTATTTCTCATAGTAATTGTGAAATAAAGCCTACAAAATATATAAAATAAAGTCCAGGGGTTTATTTCTCCATTAAGTTGAACTACGACTTCTTTAAGAATTAAAGCCTCGGGGTATTATTTCTCGTTTCAATTGAAATTGCAAATGAAAAAACCACAATGGTTTAATGTATTTTTAGTAAAAAGTTAATTTTAATTATATAACATCAGTGACGGGTACGAATATATACAGATTTTCAGGGGTATTCCCTTTTTCTGAAATTAAAAATCGAATAATAATTTTACATATAAACTACTTTTATACAAACAAACAAACTGCACTTATAAACCAGATGTTGTAACCAAATTATTGCATACATTAATTCATTAATACTCTGGAAAAAGTGTCAACTTAGATTTTTTACCCTATTCAAATATGCATCCTAAAAAAGAGAAAAAAAAAAACCCGGGGCTCTATTACTTAATTACCATGAGAAAAAAGACCCCAGGGCGTTATTTATCATTAAATGGGAAATAATACCCCGGGGGCTTTATTTCGCAGGATCTTAATTCAGGACACCTAATTATAGCACAATTATGCATGGCAATTGAATCGAAAACCACTTAATGGTATTCGAAAATATGCGCCTTGAATGAGTGGTCAGAACTCTAAACACTGTCCATTTAATTCCACTTCCTTTGTATTATCGAAAATATATATTTGCATTAATTGGATCCAATTTAATAGCGCAAAACTTTTCAAAATTTATTTTAAATACGAAGGAACTTGAAATCCAATATCTCAGATATTCAAATATAACAAATGAAACAAAAAACTACTTCCTTTGTATGTAGGCGTAAGATTATTTTTCCTAAGTAACAAAATTTATTCCAGATATAAACTGTATTTAATTAATTTGTATTTAAAATTATTCCAGGATTAAAAATATTTATTTAGTTAAAATTTTATTATTTTTATTAAATAATGTTTTTATTTACTTTATATATAATTAATTTATATATATTACATTGTATATATAATCCACATATATAATATGAATTAATATTGAACATTGGATTTAAGTTAAAAATTTGATTAAAACAATATAATAATGTAAATATTTATGTATTCAAAAATAACAAAGTTTTATTTATTTTACTTAAATAAAATTGACCCAAATTTATAAAATAATTTATATAAATAATAGGTATTTTAAATTGAAATTAATGAAATTATAAATTAAGCCTTTACTGTTCAATATAATATGGAATTTTATTACAAAACGTATTGAACAACAGAGGCGAGGCGGAATTTCTAATTATATTAGTTTAAATTTCGAAAAGAAACTCTTAGTGGTATACAGTACCGAAACAATAGGACGGAAACCGAATTGAAAAATAAAACCCATTCGTCTCTTAACTAGGTTTATAACATGCTTGAGGTCAGACAGGGAACTCTTATATGTGCTCTAAGTAATCAAGCAAACAAAGATATGAAAAACCGTCTTTATAGGTCAGGCCACAATTAAAGAACGTGTTGCATTTCATTAACGATTTCTTATATGCATTACAATATTAATCAGATTAAAAGATGATTAATTCATAAAAACCCTAAAACGTCAAATAAATACGTCGCTTCATTACACTTGCATCAAATCCCTCGCAGTATAATTTCATCATTTAATTAACTTTGTACCTACGCTAAATTCATAAGAATCAATATTTTGAATTATTATTCATTACCACTTCAAAGTCTCATAAATATTAATAAATGTTTCTGAAATCTTATATAATAAATCATAAAATATTGAATTCCCTTAGGATACATTTAAATTTACTTTTAATCTTTTATTAATATTTTGTATCTATAGTACCTACATAATTTCATTGAATTCAAACTGATTATTATTTACTTAAATGAATTTTATAAAATGTCATTGGGATTAAATTCTTAAAATAAAAATACAGAAAACTTCAATCAAATAAAACAATTAAACTAAAATTGAATGTTAGTGCTTATAAAATATCTACTAGTAATCCTAGATTCATATTTAATTTTAATTCATAAAAACTGACAAACATCAATCAAACTTGGATAATAATTACATGTGTGCAAATAATCTTAAATAACCCATGTCAATATTTTTTATATAATTTTAATTAATAATTATGAATGATTTGAAAATGGCTATTCATAAAACCAAATAAAATTACATGTCAATATCTGTTAAGAACATAAATCGAATATATTTTTAAATTAAACATTTTTCAATTAATTATTAATCAGATATTGTACATCACTTACCAGTGATTCTTCATTTATGTTATCAGAAATATGTAAAAATTTTAAGTAAAGTGATTTATAAATGTACTGGAATATGAAATTTATTAAGAAAGTGCAGACCTGTGAAATTTTTTTGTCAAAATGATGTGATGTGAGCGTGGATCTTAAGATAATACAGTGTAGCGCAAAACTACCGATATGGTTTGAATGTTTAATATCTTTTTGAATTTATTTATATTTTTTATTTTTATTTCAGAATTTTATGAAGAAAACTTGGGGAATTGGAAATGGAACAGTACACAACAGAACAGCGATCAAAAGTTACGAAAAGTAATAAAAAATGTAAAAAATCTAAGACGTTTCTACATGTTATTCAGGGTGGTGCAAAACGACCGATACTGTTTGAATGTTTAAACTTTTTAAATTTATTTATATTTTTTATTTTTTTATTTCAGAATTTTGTGAAGAAAACTTGGGGAATTGGAAATGGAACAGTACACAACAGAACAGCGATCAAAAATTACGAAAAGTTATGGAAAATGTACTGGAAAGTGCACGAATGTGGGATGCCAAAAAGTGGTGACTATTTTTGGGGGATATAATTTTTCTACTTAAGCTAAAAATATTCCCCATTAATATACTGGATAACAAAAAAATAATAATAATTAACCATGAAATAAAAAAGTTATTAAACATTCAAACCATATCGGTCGTTTTGCACCACCCTGTACCAAATATAAAAATAAGGTAGAAAAGCTAATTGTATTTGATCGATATTTTGTTAATATTATACTCCTCTTTTTTTTTTGACAAAGGACCAGTGGAATATGGTTTTGATGATAGTGCGGCTCTGTCTTTTTATTGTAACCATAAACTAGGAGTATGATTCTTTGTACTTTAAGTAGTTGTAATTCTATGTGGTGAGATATGGATGCGAGAAATAATGACGGGGAGTTAAAAGGTAAATGTGTGACGAAACTGTTAAAACTTTTCTTAAATTTGCGGAAATTGTAAATAGCAAAATCGCCTATTTTTGAAAATAAAGAGGATGGTAACAAATTTCATATTTATGAAGTTCTAACAAAAACCGAATTGTTATAAGCAGTAGAGTACCATATAGGTATTCTACATAATCGGAATTAGTAATTTTCCCCTGGCGGATCCGTTGCGATAATTTGGCAGGAGACAGCAGTGATTTTATTTCAACTTAGCTGGTTTAACTTGTTTGTAACCTATTAAGATGTGTGTCTCTTGTGCATCCCAGGTATTTTTATTTAATCCTTTTCTTTATAGGTACAGTTTCTCATGTTGTAAATTAGATATTGTTGGTGTCTATAAATTCAAGTTCATACTACTACTGTCTATATTATAATAAGTTGAGGAACACTGTTTAATATATACCAAAATCCTATTTTAAATAACCTATTATTCTTAAGATAAAGCTGCTAAGAAAATTCCTAAATATTATTTTATAATTTCCTTTTTCTTAACAAATATTAATAAATGAAAAAAACATGAAATGATGAAGTCATTATTAGCATAATGATACTTTAATCCTAATCTTAGAAAAATTTCACTTCCCTGCATCCCACATCTTCTATATGCAAATATATAATAAAATAATATAAATAACTTGATAAACAAACAGGTGTTGGGATTTCCACAAAGCTTATAACCAAATCATTCAAGCTGTTGTCAATGTTTCTTATTAGAATATCTTTAATATCCTTAATATCCTTTTTATATCCTATTAAACAAACACGCAAAAAAAAACTTTTTGTTTTTGTTTTTCATTTCTTCTCTGTATATTCTCCTATTTCTGATCCTCAGTCACCCAATAAACTTAAACTGATACACTGGTGTGATGGATTTGTGATTATTGATTTTGCCATTTGGTTCTGTATAAAATAAATTTTATTTTCATCCATTTCGTTTCATTCCTTTTTTTTCCATTATTTCATTTTATAGTGTAGTTTTTGCTTGCTTTTTTGATAATTTGTTATCATAGGATTAATTAATCTAAGTGGGAATGCGACTTTATTAGATTAATATTGATTGATTTATTTAATTTTTTCATTGCTAATAATGATTTATTAATAATTAGAGAATAAAAACACATTTAAAAATTGATGCAAAAACTCTGAATGTTGCTTCATATATTTTTTATATCTTTCGTTTAATTTGGAATCAACGGGATGGGATGAAATTATTTTATTGGAATTTTATTGGCTTTTTATACCCGTATGACTATATAGTCCAAGGGTATAATAAATTTGCCATTACGTTTGTGACGCAGAGAAGGAGGGGGGGTAGATATAGACTCAAGTGTATGGATCGGATCAGAATCGAAAAATAAATCGATTTAGCTATGTATGTCCGTCCGTCCGTCCGTCCGTCCGTCCGTCCGTCCGTCATCACGATAACTCAAAAAGTAAAGGAGCTAGGATTATGAAATTTTCACAAATTCGTTTTTATGCAAAAAACGGAATCGAGTTTGAAATTCAGCCATTTTGGTCCACGGGTTCGAGTACCTGCCATACAACTTCTAATTTTATATGAGCATTACTCTATACCTATGGAAGCTGCATGTCTGAAATTTTGCCAAAAGTAATTTAGTAAAATGGCCAAAGTTACTGCAAAATTTGGTTGGTCTACTGCAGAGGGTTCGAGTAGCTGCCATACAACTCCTTCTTTTATATGAGCTTTACACTACACCTGATGAAGCTGGGTGTCTGAAATTTTGCAAAAAATAGTTTAGTGTAATGGCCAAAGTTACTGCAAAATTTAGTTGGTCTACTGCTGAGGGTTCGAGTAGCTGCCATACAACTCCTTTTTTTATATGAGGATTACACTACACCTGATGAAGCTGGGTGTCTGAAATTTTGCAAAAAATAGTTTAGTGTAATGGCCAAAGTTACTGCAAAATTTAGTTGGTCTACTGCTGAGGGTTCGAGTAGCTGCCATACAACTCCTTCTTTTATATGAGCATTACTCTACACCTAATAAAGCTGAATGTTTGAAATTTTGCCAAAAGTAATTAACCGGATGATATAATGTATATGTTACGGTCATACGGGTATCCCAGAGTTGACACAGTCTACTCTACTACACTCTTCCTCGTTTTTTTATTTAAAATAACAAATAGTGGAAAAAACAAACATATATTTAAAAAATTAAATTAAAAGTACCAAGAAAATCCCAAAACAAAAATAAGAATAGTCCGCAATTTTTGCCAATTTATTAATATCCAAAAAGTCCCCAAAATACCATTTTAAAAAAAATTCTCCAAAAGAAGCGAAAATTAAATGTTTTGTTGCTAACATATTAATATGTATGAAAAACAGTTAGGAGGATTTTAAGAGTTTGATACAAAATCAGACTTGCAGTATTCTAGTTAGCGGGAACTTGTGGAATACCTTGTTGAAGCACCCGTTACATTAAATGCTACAATAGGGATAGGAACACTTCTAATTGTATTATTTTATACTTTCAAGAAAAACTAGAGGTTTCGCTCTTTTCGGTAATAAAGAAGAATTCACAGTTTCCACACAACTAATTGAAACTAACTGTCATTACTCTATAGAAATACTTTTTTCATATGCAACGTCCCCAAAATACAATTTCTTAAAAGTCTCCAAAATAAATGAAAAAATTTCTCTAATTTTCCCAAGTTTAGCGACTTTTTTATTTTTGGTTTTAGAAACTTTTTGCATGCATCCTTTATAGTGATTTAAATTTAGTTTAACTACCAACATACCAATGATGACAATGTGATGCTTAGTTGAACTAAGAATCCAGACAAACTATGAACTTTGGCAAAATTTTGCTACTTGTTAAATAATAGATGAAATACACAATGGTCAACTGAATTTTTTCAAGAGTATATCCGCCACATTATAATTAGTTTAAGATTCCAATTAAAAACATCATCTGACGTAATTAGTTTTTGCAAACTTTATTGCTTTCTTTCACTCTGTAAAACCTTTTCTATGGGTTTTTGAATCAATCATTGAGTCATATATTATATTATATGAATATACAAAAAAACAAAATATATATACAAAACTTTAAAGAAAATTAACTTAGATATTAATTCATATCAGTTTAAAATACTTCAAGATACTTGAACTAATTATTTTGAAGAAAATTTAATAATGCGATATCCTAGATGTATCAAGTACTTCATTAATGATTTTTACTTAATGAACTTTGCTAATTCGAACAGTATATTAAACAATTATATACTTTGTTTACTATATAAAAAAAACTAATCTAAAATAACATTACAAAAAAAGTACAAGAATTCTGATAAAAAAAAAGTTGTAATTAAATCTCATCAACAATTATCTGATTTATTTTTTTTATTCAGAACTGTTCTAAATAAATAAATTTTTTCTATGGAATGTGTATGGAATGTCAAAATCTCTGTACCAAATTGATGCTCTTGTTGACATATTCTCATTAAAAATTAATTTACTGTAATAATAATATGTATCTACGTAGTACCTACATGAATATCAAATACACATAAGCATATTCAATCTATATAGTCTGTACGTGTTTATGTCAAAATTTTATTTTGTTGTATTGGTTTAATAATTGAATATCCTTCATCAATGTGAGTAAATTAAAAATGGATTTTTTTTTAAAGAATTAAGGTACTAGTACTAGCACTAAAGAAGTTTGCATTTCATAGACGAATTACTGGAATTTGTAAAAATAAATGATTTTAGTAAAATTAAAAGGAAACTACTCATTTTTAGCACATTTTCAAAAAATTTTGTAAAAATGTGCCTACATAGTTTCACTCTGTCCGTCCGTCCGTCTGTCCGGCTGTTCGTCTGTCCGTCTGTCCGTATGTTTACAAAAACTATAACATCGTTTGAAATAGAAAAAAGAAATTTTAACCAAGAGTAGGTATTACAAAAAACATAATTTCGTAGAACAATTTTTTTCTGTAGCCCCACCCGTTACGAAGCTGCAGCCCCAGAAAGTTGGAAAAACCCCTATATTCAAATTGTTATAACAAGAGTTCTATTAAGTGTATTTCCAATCTGAAAACGGCAAAAGATAGCTGGTTTTATAAACTTTATTTATTTTTTTAATTTTTAAAAGGCAACTATTTAGGGTTGCCATACGGTACTAAAATTTACCATTATACAAAACTCAATTTTTGCAAAATTTTTGGCTACCCATATCTTCTAAACGGTTCAAGCTAGAGTCTTGAAATTTTGGAAGTAGTTAGATCCTTAGAAATTAGGAGTCGTTTAACAAAATTTTTTGTCACGTCCCCTGTTAAGCAACTATAAGGGCTCGAAAATAAAAATTTTGTTATTTTTAAACACCTGTAACTTGAATACAAATCTTTTTTTGCTAATATACAAAATTTAAAGGTCCAACATTATACTTTAATATATGTTAAAAGATTTTCTTAAATTTAAAAATGGTTCTTTAAATTGAAGAAGTGTCTCTCAGTTTTAACCATCTTTGTTTATATAGTAAAATTTTAAGTAAAATTCCAAATTTTGGTAGAATTCACAATTTAATTCTTTGAACCTAAAAAAGTTGGGGGAAGGGGAGTAGTGAGGATTAAATCCTTGAGCAAATTGGTTAACCTTCCCCATTGAAGGGCTATTAGAACTTTAAAATAAAAAATTTACTGTTTTCATAAGTAAGCAGTAATTTAGTCACCAGCGTATATATTTCCTTAATTATAGGTTAATACTGAAGCTTCAACATTATATTCCGATAAAATACTCAAAATGAAACACTATATTATTTTGAAAATGTGCTTTTTTAAAAACCCTTGGTTTTTTTCATCACTTGTTTATTTATTATATTTCGCTCAAACGCTGTAAAGTAAGAAATTATGTAAAGGGATTAAATAACATACATACAAGAAATATTTGTTAAAAGTTTTTACTTTACACTACTTTTTTCATTCAGTTATCATAAGTATTTAATCAAAGCTTTCCAATGTTATATAGAATGTGGAATTGAACTGGAAAAGATAACTAGGTATGCTTATAGGTTTCTCTTAAAGAACGAATTCAGCTGCAAATATATTTACAAACCTTCTTGAATTCATGAAATTTGATTTAAATTAAATATTTTTTAAAATATTACTAGCTTTTAATTTTCTCAAGAAAATTTTCCAAAATAAATTATGTTTTCCATATTAACGCATAATTTACTAAGTACATTTTAATGGTACATTAGAATTATGGTAAATATTATTTAATATGGAAAAACAAACTAGGAAAAAGTATATCTTTGTTGAGTCCCAAATTTGCACTCATTCTAAAATTTGTTGACGTAACGTAATTTTCCAGTCAATCACAACTTAAACATACACAAAAAGGAAAACAAAAATACAAGGACAATTGGAAGTATCAACAAAATATAATATTTTTCTTGTATTTTATTTGTTTTTATTGAAATTCTCTTACTCTTATAAGGTATATAGACATAATAATTCCCCTCTTGCAACAGATTTCTTTTAAATTTTTTTTTAAAATGTATATGTTTATCTGTTTGTGCAATTTAAGAAGGTACTAAGGTTACTTTTCCGATTTATAACATTGATTATTAGTCTATCATTTTATAACTTAGCTATACTTATATTAAAGTAAGAAAATATGACTCTATTAAGTTTACTCTTAATGACTCTTATTTCTTAAGACTATTAGAATCATGGGTACTTGAAGTCTGGTTTTAGTACACACATGCTAATTAATCCTATTAAATGCGGATATTAAAGAGTTCTTTACGTCAGCTATACTATCTTGGTCATTGAAAAATATAATATTATTATATTAATTTTATTTTATTAAAAATTTTATTTATCTATCGTTATAATGACATAGACGTATGTTTCAGATACACATTTTTCTACTGCATTAAAGTACTCGTATGTATCAGAACAAATGCTTTGAAATAAAAAATACTCTTAAAATGTTCTGTCATAATTCCGTCAAAATTTTAATCAGCCTTCTAAAAAATCAATAATTGTATATTTTAGGATCACTGTCTATGTACATAATTATTTTATACTCAAACACAAATATTTTATACAAATATTTATATTTAGTCTCAAAATATCAAAGAGATGGCTAATGAATATATATTGTTTCCTAAAAAAAAGACATAAGACAACAAAAACCAATCAATAAATTTAATCCCTTTGTTTTTTCAAAAAAAAATTTCCAAAAATGAACATACCATTCCTGTACATACACATATAAAATATGTCTATTAACTGAATAACTATCATTATTAAAGTCCAATCAAAAAAAAATTTCTAATTATATTTTCCAAAAAATTTTACAAATTGATTTGTTTTTATTAAAAATCCTACGAAAATATTTTATTATTTGTTTTATAGTCTGGTTTCCATTAAAATCAGTCAGATAAGAAATTTTAAAAACTAACATAAACAGTTATATTGATCTTTTGTTTTTATTTACATGTATGCAAAGTTGTCCCTTTAACACAATTGTACTAAATTTATGACAATTTGATAGGACAATTTCAATTAAGCAATCTTAGTAGCCTATGTCCAAAATTTATGATATTTTTCGAATTAAAAAAAATGTTTTCAAAGTTTTTTATTGACTAAAGATTTTTGTTAATTTCTGGCATCATTTTTAATATTGTGAATATTTCGAATTAATAAAGTTGCAATCTTAGTAGCCTATGTCCAAAATTTATGATATTTTTCGAATTAAAAAAAATGTTTTCAAAGTTTTTTATTGACTAAAGATTTTTGTTAATTTCTGGCATCATTTTTAATATTGTGAATATTTCGAATTAATAAAGTTGCAATCTTAGTAGCCTATGTCCAAAATTTATGATATTTTTCGAATTAAAAAAAATGTTTTCAAAGTTTTTTATTGACTAAAGATTTTTGTTAATTTACTGGCATCATTTTTAATATTGTGAATATTTCGAATTAATAAAGTTGCTGTCAAATGTCATTTATGATTGTGATTTTGTTTTTTTTTTACTTGTTGTAGGTTGTCAATTAATTTGAATATGATTTTTGCTAGTCATTAAATTATTAAAATTATTAAAAAAATTTTAAAATAAATTTCTATAAATCATAAGGTTTTTCAAATAAATAAAATTCTGATTTAAGCATTATTTTGATTTAGCACTAAATGTTTTAAGGAAGTGGCAACCCTGCATATATGTCATAAATACCTTTCATATATATGTTGAATCAATAAATTTTGTTTAAACAGGAACAAATGTTGCTAAACATATATGAAGAACAATATATATATGGAGTTTTTTAATTCTTTAGAATTATTCCTTAAATTTTAATCGGAACTCGATAAAAAAAATTAAAGCATAAAATGAAAATTTACAATAATAAATAAAACACATATTTTTTTTTTTTGACAGAATTTAATTCGTTTTATTTTTTGTCCCTTTCTACTAAAAATATTTATTATTGTAAAGCAACAAACTTCATTTTTAATATATAGTACATTAGTACTACAATCCCTTAAAAATTTTTCTAGGTTTTTTTTATTTAAAAGAACTTAAAAAATTTATTAGAAAATCTTTACATACACATAAATATAAGTGTACCGTATAGAATTTCTTTGGGCCATAAACAAAATTTTATATAAAAATAATGAATTTTCTTTTTATATCTAAATTGTTAAAACAATAATTTGGGTTGTTCTACATGCTTTTACAACTCATATCTTCCTAAATGGATGTTCTTTTTTTTTTGTGGGCAATATGTTCAAATATTTTCGAAAATAGAATTTTTTTTTTATAAAAATAGAAAACAACAAAAAGGCGGGAAATTAAAAAAAAAAAAACAAAATGATGAAGCATTAAAATGAACAAGGAAAAAATTTAAAAAAAAAGATTTATTAGAATATTTGATTATTTTGGAAATCAATCATAGTAAATTTTTAATTTTTTTTTAATTTTTAGACATAAAATATGTAAATTTTTTTTTAAAAATAAATTTGGGTTACAATGTCTTAACAAAGAATATTTATAGTCAAGCCTAAACGTACTAGCATGGTTGTTCTTAGACGTCTTAGAGTCAGCTAATGCATGTAATATCAGGAGAGTGAAAATTTTTTTATTGTGAAAAAATGAGTGATTTTAATACAAGTTCGTTTTTAAAAAAACCATTCTCAAATGCATAACAATTCCACTTTCAAATGTTATAAACAAAAATATATAAATAATATTAGTTCTAATATTTTAATTTCAGAGTTTGTCAGATTAAATAAGTTTGATGTTGTTATCACAAAAAAAAAACCAACTAAACCACGGATTTTTCAGAGGGCTCCATGGTTTCCGGAGGACTCGAGCTAACTCATTCGACATTTGGTTCAAATTAATTTGTGGGTGGTACAGTGGTTATTGTGGCCACGGATTCTAGTCCGGTGAAAGTGAAAAAATTTTAATCTGGTTTTCGATCGACCATATTAAAATTTTCGATGAAAGCCGTTGGGTTCAAATTAACGACTTAATCAGTAACTAATAATTATATATCTTTAATAAAAAAATTCATTAATATAATGATATAAACAAAAACAAAATTTTAACAAATAATTTAGTTAAATAATTTAACTCACAGATATGAAATGCCACAGTTCTCAAGTACAAAATTATTGCAATACATAAAAATTGAATTGTAAAAATTGAAATCTAAGACATTTCTACATGTTATAAGTTCTTGTACAATCTCATTGGTAAATTGTATATGGAATTCATTAAGATCAATTCTAGTATCACGAATGAAATAAGACCCACTATTACAATATGTGCCTATAGTATAGACCGGGTAATTAGACTAACAGTTGGACAGTAGATACTAAAAAATTAATCATTGAATCAATTGCAGAATTTCCAAAGCAAAAAGCAAACAGTTGAAACTTATTCTTAAAAATGAAAGACAACCATTAGTTTAAGCATATGACCCTTCCAATAAACCTTCAATATAACAGTCGCAATTCTAAAAACTTTTAAAAGCATAAAATTTCAACCCAAGACCTAAATTAAATTTTAAATATAATATTTCTTTTTCTCAACTCTTAAATAAAATATTTTCATTAGAAATTTTCCCCATAATTCTTAATAAATTTTCGCATGAAAGTTCACAATAAATATTTTCCAAAATAAAGAAAAAAAGAGATAGAACATCATCAATAACTTGATTACGTAACATGTTATATATAGCATATATATATATATATATATATATATATATACCATATCTCATATACAACTTGAATGATCATTTCATCACATATGTAGGACTCTTCCATCTTTTAAATTCCTTCATTTTCTTTATTCATATGTGAATTTCTAGGAAAATTTTCTTGGAAAAAAAATAATGAAAGAAAAACAATAAAATAAATGAATGTGATATTTTTTTATCTCATTCTATTATTACGATTTTCCTTTTTCCATATTTAACATTTATGTTGATGAAAAACGATATTTCGTCAAATTTTTTTTTTGTAGCATAAATTTTCTTAATTGGAAAAAAATGATATGAAGACTACGCATATATATATATATATATATATATATTATTATATATATATTGTTATATATATATATAATTTAGAAATGAAAATGAAGGTGAAGGTGATGTTACATAGGAATTTAAGTATGGTGAGTAAAATTCAAAGTTAATGAAACAATTAACAACTGAAAAGCAACATAATATTAAATGAAGATATATTGTATATAATATCGTATGTATATATATATATATTGAAAAAAGTCATTAAAAAAACTAGGTTACTTTTATATATATATATATATATATATATATATTTTATTATATTATGTTAATGAAGAATAAAAATATAAAATAATATTAAATAAATTTACTAATACTTTCCAGAATACACATTTACAGGGTATTTTGATATTTAATTTGATTTGACTTAAAAAGTTTATTAAAGAATAATAAATCCATGTAAATTAATATTTTATAATAATATCCATATAAAGACGAGGGAATGATAAACATTTTAATAAAATATTTTAAAGCTATGATTTTAACAGAAGAAGAAATTAGCAGATTACGCAGACCCAGGCAAGTTCTATATGGACTAGTGGCCAAATAAAGAAAAAAATTAGAGTAAGAACATTCAAAGCATGCTTGATGTAAAAACTTTAGCTTGGCAGTAAAACTTGAATGATCACAAAAAATATTAGATAAAGGTTGCACGTATTTGATAGTAGAGTAGACACAGAAGAGTTCGCGGATTTTCTAGTCCAGCACCATGAGCAATTGGTCAAGACTAGGAAATACACAACCAAAAGACACAAAAAAGCATTTTCTATAGATGAATTGGCAAAACATAATGGCTAAACCCATAACCAATATGCTCAAAATGGCCACAGAAAAGGACCCCCGAAAGTAGACGCAGGTGCGGTAGAAAAAACGGCATCAATAAATAAAGGTTGTATAATAACTAGAACAAACTTGATCGGGATTAAGATTATTGCGATAATCATCGAGAATTAAGATTATAGATTGAATTAATATAAAGAGACATGTTGACGCCTTATACGCCCTAGAAACTACTCAAATATAAAATCAAGAGTTATGGTATAAGAAGTTCTGGTATTAGTATTAAATCTCATAGTTCTAAAAGCATCTCCAAATTTATTGGCATATAAATGAATCTTCTATTCTTCGAGGAACAGTTATTCGAGAGCGATACTTTATTCTAATATGAAAGGTTGGACACCTTCCTAGCCGTTATTTGAAAAACTGTAAGAGGTTATTGTATATTAAAAAAACATTTTGTTGTCCAGTGTTAAGTGTTAATTATTGTAATAAAACTGTGATGTTTGCCACAAGTTCTAAGCACTTTCTGGAACCTGTAAATAATAAACAAAAAACAGCCTTTAAGAACAACTAAACCTTCTTCCGAAACTATTTTTTTGCTTGCTTGGTTCCCTTCCATCACTTTTTCCCTTCATGATTCCACTTTGGGACACCCTTAATATAACAAATTCTTAAACAATAACACGAAATAAATTTTTTATAGCATTTTTTTCAATATTGACATTTATTTTAATTTATTTATTTTATTTATTTCAATTTTAAATAGATAAGATTTTTAAAATAAATATATTTCTATTTTTTACTTATCAACTTTTTCATATCTATGAAACTTCAGCAATAATTAAATTAATTCTAAAAGCCTTAAGACCAACCACAATTTGTCCAACCTCTCTAAATATAATAAGTATCAGAATAACAACTCTTTATCCGACCCATCTACATAAGTATCAATTTCATTAAGAAAATGTCTTGTAAAAATTTGGTTTTGTAAATTCTATGATAAGTCATTAATTATAGTCTTCCCAAGAGTAAAAATTAACTTTTTACATAAATATAATTTATATTTGTATGTGTTTATACGTATATTCAAATAGTATGAAACTAAAACCAAAGTTTTAAGGCTGCAATAATGGGATAAATTTAATACTCTTATTTATAATATCTTCTAACTGAAGAAGAGTCTTCAACAAAAATAATTAAAAATAATTATTTAAATAAAACTGAAAATTACAAATATTTTAATATGTCAAAAGAGACTTTTTATAAAACTACTCTTAATAATAGTTGTAAAATAAATATGTTATATTGTGTATGATTTAAGATTAAATAAAATGTAAAGAAAAAACTAAATAAATAGATTAAATATTAAAATAATTGCATACTTTTAGGCACTTTAATCTGTCTTTTTAGAAGAATTACAATTCTACTTAACACTTATATGTTTTATTAACTTTTAAATAACTTATTGTTATGGTTTTTATATGACCATGAGATGTAATTTAAGTATGCTTAAGAGATATGAGGTATCTTCTGAATAATAACTTTTCTAAAAAATAAAAATATAATTAATCCTTCGTCCTTTTTTTTTTATAAAAAATTTATTTTACAGACTCTGAAGACTATTTAAGATGAATGATGTGTTTTAAGTATTTAAAAAACAAAATAAGTAATTACTTATCCCTTATAAGTAATTTGTGTTTTATATCACTGTAAAAAAAAGACTTAAACTCAAAATCCGACTTACCAGTTCTGACACATTCTTCTGTTAGGCACACGGTTTGCTCCAATTTAGCTGAAAATAAAAAAAAAATCAGAAATTAATATCTTTTTAAACATATTTTTAAACAAGTTTAATTAAATTGTATATATAATATTATTTATTTTTTTTAATTAATTTAAGTTTTTTAGAAATTGGAAGTGACTGCCAAGGACCAATGAATCCTTGATTTATACCTTTTTAATCTGTCCTTAAAAAGTACTTAAAACGCAACATTGGATATAAGGTAAAGGAAGGGAATCCCACAGAGTTGTACCCTTTAAAGTCCATGTTAAGTTACTTCGTAAATATTTAAAGGGTTTATCAGGACAATGATAAGTCCTCCCAAGTGCATTGTAATATTCTAAGTTCATTTAGTCATCTATCTTAAAACTGGTATTAAAAATGTTGGCACTATTTCTGAACTATAAACAACTTATTTAATAACTTCTGAAATCAGACACCAAGCTAATTTGTTAAAATCTCAAAAACATCAAAAGAAATAAATTTAAATAGTTTTCAATTTTAATTCTTCTCTGATCCTGTAATAAAATTTAATTTGTAATAAAAGTGAAATACAATAAACATTCATTAAAACCATTATAATATATACAAGTGTATCTTTAAGTGTATTATATAATTCATAAACCTGTATGTGACACTTTTGTTATAAGATAAATCACTTATTTTTTGAATTATATCATGATTTTATTTCATACAATATGTACTCCTGTATGTGCTACTTTAACACTACAAATAACAAAAAAACAAAGTGTCACTAAATGGATGATATACATTCTGAAACTTAAAACTTTTACATTCATATCCCATGCTTTTATTTGTTTTTTTTTTGTTATTATGGTTTTTTTTCATTTCCGGATTACGGAATTTGTTAAAAAATAACTTTTGTTCATTTTTATGAATTTCAACAATACACAAAAAAAAAAAATGCGATAAATAAGTCTACAGTTAAATTTACACCTGGCAACAGATAAGTAAAATAATATTCAGTTAAGTCAAGTGTCATAATCTGTGTTGGAATAAAAGAAATAATTTCAATTTCACAATAAAATTTTATAATAAAAAAAAAAAAATTAAATAAAGTTATATATGAAAAGATTTTAAATTAAAATTAACCCTTTAAGGCCTGAATTATTTGTAGGTACCTGAAAATGTGAAGAGATATTTTACAGATCTTAGGAATGTTTTTTGGCAATGTCATTGGGGACAAAAGGAGTAAAAAATCCAATATAAAAAATTAATCATAACAATAAGAATTTTTGGGCCTAGTACATATACGTAGCATCTCTTCTTGCCGAATGTTACATATTTCATGCAACATCATCATTTTCAACAAATACTAGCTTGTTTAATAATTGGGATTTAATCTTCTTCAAATAAAGAACACAAAATTTGTCTACTTATTTTTTGTAGTATCAAAAACAAATGTGTGCATAAAAAAATCACAAACTATAATAAAAAAGTGTAAAATCGTAGATTTTCGCTGGAAATGACACACTCTCTACTCAGCCTTCGAAATTCGTTAAAAAACTGAATATAAAATAATGTGAACATGTCAATCTGACTTTTTTGAAGGAGTATGGATTAACGGACATTATTTTATATATTTCAAAATAATACGACTCAAAATACCGAATATATTCGCTTTAAAAATCAAAACATCATTGGGAACGAAAGGGTTAAATCAAAAATTTAATTAGCTAAAATAAATTTTGAAATAGCTTTAATTGACCGTAATCACAACCCGTTCGCCAAATTCACATTAGATCTTTAAAACAAAAGTATATAGTTAGGTTTGCGAGTATGAAATTTGGGAAAGGATGCTTCGCGATTAGGCAAAAGGAATTTTTGATTATTTGGCATGGAGGAAGAGCTTTTGGAGCATATTGGAAAAAAAATTGATAATGTTATTCTTAAAAATATTTTTGTCATGTGCATATGAATTTCCAACCTTAACCATAACCTTAAGTTATGCACAAAAACCGAATTTTTAAGGCAGTGCAAAAACTATGCTGTACTATCTTAGTATTTCCACAGTGTTAGGAAGATGAGCATCTCAAGTTATAAGTAGTAATTTTTACAATCAATATTTAGTCTAACTCATGCTAATATAACAAATGTGGGAACTATAAACTTTCGGATCCTCAACTTTTCAAAGTTTCACAATTTTTTTTGTGTATTTCAACTTGTAATTGCATAGAAAAAAATACATATAAAAATAGGTCCTATTAGATGAAGGTTTAGTAATTGTTTTCTGGTGAATCAATTTCCAAAAAAATATTTGTACATTAAAAATGAGAAAACAAAATTCTAATATTGTTTGTACATCACGATAATAAACCACTTTACATATATACATGTACTCGTATATTTAATGTAAATTAAATAAAAACATTAATGAATAAAATTAGTTTAGTACTACTCTTTCCTAACTTTCAAAAAAAACTGTTGAATATAATAATCCCACATTTTTATGTGCCTTTTATATTCCTTTAAAAAAAACTAAATGGTTTTTAATGCTTTTTAATGCACGTGTGAGCCGAATCGTGTAAAAACGAAACCATATTTTTTTTTTTTAAATTCTTAACAATAAAACATTAAATAATCAACATTGCAAATCTTTTAAGTATAAAAAATTTTCACTGAAATTTAACAAAAAAAAAACTTTTTTTACAAAATTTTAGTTTTTCGTTTTTCAATTACGAAAAAAAAAAACACAAATTAATAAAAAACTGATTTTTTTAATATACAAAGCAATAATATTCCGAAAAATAAAACAACTTTTACATACCAAATTAAAATGAAAACAACAACTTTTTATACATTTATAAATTAGTGGGTACATTTAGTGGTAAAAGCAATCATCATTAAAACATTACGAACCTTTAAAAAGGTGTTTTCCACAAAATAAAACAGAAATTAAATTAAAATGTGATTTAAAAATGAAAGAGAGAACCATACAAAAACCTGATAAAAAATAAACACCATGTTTTAATAATTAAAAATTCCTCCATTTTAAGGGAAACTTTTTTTATTTTTGAATACTTTAATGTTTTCATTATGAAATTTTAATAATTTGAAAATGAAGTTTACATTAATTGATATTTGATTTTACATCAGTAGCGAAGGGGTTAAACATCTGGCGCATCAATCGCAGATATCTAATTTTTTTAAATACAAATATATCTAATATTCATTAAATTAAAAATTAGTTTCTAAAATTAAATATTTCAATATAATTTAAAACAAATTTTATCGTCCCATGTTAAAATCATAAAATCAATCACTTTCGTTTCACAATAATATTCCAAGAACAGTGCCAGAACATGTTCGGATCATATTTAATAAAAAAATATAATGTATATTAAAATAATTTAATAAGAAGTCCAAATATCAAATAGGCAAAGGATTATTATTATCAGGTAATATTTACTATTGTCTGGTACTGCAAATAAATAAATAAGTTCTAATCGAAAATTGAATGACAGTCTTACCACATTAAAGAGAGAAATCAAACTTCTCATTTTAAAACAAAAAGAAACATTTCTCCAAATAAACAAATTGTTTCCACTATACTTTGAACCTGTTTAGTCTACACTTAGACGTCAGTTATTGCTGTCATTCAACATTCATATGGAAAAAACATGTGATTGAATACCTTCATTTTTTAATTCATTTCATCGGTTAAAGCAATCACAATAATGTGTCGGTAAAATTAGCTTTAATTAATAATGCAAAATCGATAAAATTTGATTTATGAAAAAATTGCTTAGAAATTATGAATTACGATTAAATTGCACCAGAATTTCATATCAAAATTCCTAATTGCAAAATTTTGATTTTGTTTGTGAGATAAATAATCCGTTAAATCATTAAATTGATTTTTTTTTTTTTTTTTTGAAAAAGAGAAAATTTTTTAAATTCGTGGTATTTTTCAAAATTCAAACTAAAAATTTTGAAAATTAAAAATAATTATGAAGAACAATGTCTTTGGCGTCAATTATAGCATTTATGGAAATGAATACGGGAAATGTTTATATTAAATTTTTTGCAGCAAAGACATAAAAAATTTAACAAAAGTACTTATTGAATGATTAAATGATTAAGAAAAAATTCAATATTTAAAAAAAAAAATTAATTTTATGATTTTCCGGGTTGATAATTATTTTCATTGAGTTTTGATTATTAATCATTTTACATAATGAAACAAAATTGTTCCAATGGCAGATGTTTCATTTCTTCTCGTTTCAGAGTATGATTGAAAAAAATACTGAATACTTTGTTTTTTTATTTCATTATGATTTTGTATTTCAATTAGTTTGTACTTAAATTGCTGATTACTTTTAAATTGCTGTATTTACAATACGAACACTTTTTCCGAATGCATTTCAATGACAGCTATAACTGAATAAATGAGTAGATCTTGATTTAATTAGATCGTATAACATAAATAAAATAAATAATATTTCAAAAAAAATTATAAATAAATAGTTCGTCTAGAGAACGGTAAATTTCACAACTTTATCACATTTGATGTAATGAAGGGCTGCATTAAGGTAAATAAACAAATTGTTCATTTTTAGAATGTACTTCTACAGAAACTAGAACAAACGCTTATGAGTTCTGAGCTTATAGATTCAAAAGTTCAATATGATTATTAAAGATCACAGCACCTATAAAAATATAGAACTTCAGTTTTTATTCAAAATAATCGAAAACTGCGGATTAAAGATTGGAATTTTTAAAGGATTCAAATTTTCTGGACAAAGTTTGTTAAAAGATTATGGGAATTATGGTAAAAATTATGTTGAAAATTAGATATGTTACATTAAAAATTCATGAACATTGCGCGTAAAATGTTACGCCGTGTGTTTGCCTTTTAACATTTTAAAGCTTGTATCAAAATCTTCAATTCTAACATAACTACAAAAACTCACTTAAAAACTTAGTTAAAATAATATTTAATCCAAATTATAACCACTATACGCTTTTTCTTCAAAAATTTTAATATTTCTATGATATTTTTCTATAAAATTTTTATTTTTAGAAATTTAATTTAAATTTTCTTGGAAAATATCGTTATAGTTTTGACAATAATGATTTCTTTATTTCTTTAAGTATATACAGTTATCTTTTCTTTTGATAATTTTTTTCATAAATTTGGTGGAAAAGTTTAAATGTTTTAAATTACAAATTGGGAAAAGAAAATGCGGTCCCAATTCTCAAACTAACAAAAACACAAAAGTTTTAATAAACTTTGGTATAACTTCTAAACTATTTCATAAAATGATTGCACGTGTTTGTTTTATCAAAATAATATATTTAAGATGTATAGTAGTTAGTACAAACATATCCTGCAGGGCTCCCTGTGGAAAATTTCTTTATTTCAATTTTTTGAATTCCCTGTCAAACTATTTAACAAATTGCAAAGTTTTAATGAGCATTTAAATTTTTTATTAAATAATTTTGCCTACAGCACAATATAAAATTTGTATAAAATCTCATTTTCAAGTACATATTTGAATGCGTTTACTTATAATATTTTTGTATGTGTGCCAAAAACTTAGTTTTTGTTTTTGAAGATATGACAGGATTTTTGTAAAAACATATGTTCAATATTGTATCTTATGTTAAGAAAGGTAGAGATTATTTTCCAAAACTAGTACACAATTGTAATGAATCAGCTCGTATAAGCTTTTAATGCTATTTCCTTGAACCATCTTTCAATGCAAGTCCAAATTTAAACTTACACTTACCAACTTAACGGGGTAATATCCTAAGCTTGTATTTTTTTTGACTGTTTTTCATTTGCCTGTATACATACACAACACATTTATATAAATATTTTGGAAAAAGTGATTTCCCTGTTTTTGTAAAATACAGGCAAATGAAATATAGGCAAGTGAAATACAGTCAATTTCAAGAAATCAGGGCAATTATACTACGGGAAAATAAAATACAGGCATCTGACACGCTTCCTATTTAACAAGTGTAATGAATATAGAATGGAGATTAGCAAAATAACAGAGTCGAGATTAGCTTTTCCTTAATGATTCTAGACGCTTAATCATTTGTACATATTCTTCATATCCTACTGAAATCCGTCTTTATGGAATCCGTTTATGACCTACCAATACTTCTGGAAATCATAGCTTGTATACAAATTTTTTACTCAACTTTTAATGAAAATTTATCATGAACGTTGTCTTTTCAAAGCTTTAAGGTTAAACTTTCAAAATACCGACTACCAATCTAATCATGTGCGCGAAAATTTATAACCATGATACAGTGGATAACACGGGAGGCAATGGGTTAAAGAACGTGCCGTTTAAAACAGATAATACAAAGATATTTGATAAAATTCCTAAAGCGTCTTCACACCTCTCACTTCTGGGCAATACTTGTATAGATGTTTTGTTATTAAATTGTAGTTCAAAAGACAAAGGTTACAAGTTTTTCAACATTCTCTTAAGAAAAAGATCCCTTATAAGATGATAATGAAACGACTCACAATTTAGATTCAAAATCCGGAAAAGAGTTCTAACGCTTGACAATTTAACAAAACACATTTTTCCATTATTAACTAAAACTCCCTATTGTCATTATTTGATCACATTTTCCTCAGTTATTTCTTTAAACTTTGTCTCTTCCGAATAATTAATGTTTTTGATTCTAACAACAAATAGAACAAGAAAAACCAACAAAATCACAAAAAAAAAGTTATTTTTCCACAAGTTAATGATAAAAGTGAAAATTCATTATTTACAACCCATTTATTCATATACAACATTTAAATGTTCTTTGAGCCTCATATTTAAATTTTATGAACATATTCTATATGTAACTACATAATTTTTATAACCTCATAATAAAATAAAAGTGTTCTACAACGCACAGGATAACAGTCACTTATACCAAAGAACTGCGATCTGTTTAATGTCATCCAATTTACATGTTTGGGTTTAAGGCCTGTGAGTTTCTTTTTAAATTTTACTGTTGGACTCCTCAAAGTGGTTAGTTAAGTCTACTAATTACAATAGATATCTAAATCTGATGCCATTGAAAAATTAGAATTACACAGGTTTTCAACTTCCAAGCCCTAGAAATTGGATTCTTCCCCAATTTTTAATTCATTTATTTTTGCGGTCAACTGATCTCCAGATGCAAACTTTAAATATATTTTGGCATGTATAACAATAATTTCTAAATTTATATTCGATCCACAAACAATTTCTAAAAGACAGACAAATAATAAAATATGATTTATTATTAAAAAACTAAGTTCATTCTAAAATTAGAGGCGTTATTTTTATGTTTATGACAATTTCTTTGTTTAGGGCTGATATAATGTAATATAATATATGTTCTCATATATGTATACACGTACACCATTTTCCATAAATTTTCCTAATTTATTACAAACAATTTCTCATAAACAAATAATCTCTTATATATTATATAGAGTGTATATAAGTATTTTTGTACATGTGTTTAACGATACGAAAATTTTGTCTGGTTGGTTTATTCAGATATGAGTAGTTTTTTTTTTTTTAATAGTATATGTTTTAACAAGGACATCATTTGAATATGAAACAGGATCAAAAAAATGAATTATTCTTTTTATTTTTTTTTTCTCATTTTTTCTTTTGTTACACAATTGAAGCAGCCCAAGTTTTGTATTTTAAATAAGTTTTTTAAGAGACCCGTACTGCAAAAACTTCCCAAAAATCAAAATCTTATGTCCTACCATATACCAGATAGTGAAATACTTTGAATCGATCTCTTGTAATCGTTAATAGAAAGCTATAAACAATTCATTCGAAAAACTTATATAGAAATTATTTGAAATTAATATCAATTTTTTAATATTAATTTTTTTTTGTTGCAAAGTTCCGTTTTGTTTTTCTTAAAAGATTTTATCCACAAGATACGAAAAACAATTTTCCAAAATAAAAAAGGAATTTTTTTAAAAATATCTTATATGCTGATGGATATTTAAAGATTTGATAGCCCCGAGGCTATAAAAAACATTTTTCAGAGAAGAAATTATTAAATTTTCATCTGAAATCATAAAAGAAGATAAATATTATTTTTTATGATATATATATATATATATATATGTATATATATATATATATATATATAGTTTACGATAGTTATGGGTTTTCAAATAGAAACATACATCTTTAGAGAATTCCTCAAAATTTTTAAAAACTAGAAATAACTAAAAAAAAAAAACAATTTATGTAAAATAAATAAATTTTAAAATTGAATAGAATATTTATTTTTGTATCAGATTAAATTATTATTTAAAAACTTAAAATAAAATTTAATAAAAATAAATAAAAATTTGTTATAAAAATAATAAAATTGCAATTATTAATATTATGTAATCAATAAATTTCTAGAAAAATAATGATTTTACAAAAAAATTAATTTTAATGGAATTTAGCTGCATCCCCACAAAGTCTGAAAAACCCTATATATAAATTATCATAACAAAAGTTTTGTAAATAGCTGATTTTATGAGCCTTATAAATATAAAGTACAAAATTGTATAGTTGTCGTATTGTACTTTCATTTACAGTTATGCATATCTTGAAATTAGAAACTTGAATTTGATGAAAAGATCTAGATCTCCAAAAAATGAAGGTTGCAGAAAATTTTTTAACATTACTCTCAATTCAGGAGCTTTAAGAGTAAATTGTTAATTTCCAAATATCAAGCACACGTAACTTGAATATCGGTTCAAATTTTTTTTGAAGTATCTAATAAGCAAAGAATAGAACTCCAGCATTTAAGTTTTTAAAATTTGTTAATGGGTTCTCTTAATTATAAAGAGTTTTCTTGAAATTAAAAAAAAAGTGGCTTTTGGTTTTGTAGAATTTTTCTTATACAATAAATTTACTCAAATATAATTACAATTTAACATTTTACTCTAACTTTTTATGGAGCATTTTATAATTTTGAAAATAAGCTTATTTAAAAAGTCTTGGTTTTGTTTCATTTATTTTTTTTTGACATTTAATTTTGACATAAGTAATTTTTCTTTATAATGTCAAAATTAGTTTTATTTAATTTTAAATGTCATTTTATTGAATTGAACCATAAATTACAAATTAAGGATGAGAAGCAAATTTAAAGTAAATTCCAGGTCGATTCCTGTGGCAAAAGTGGAAAAACTTATATGTGGTTTTCGAAATTGATTCAGCCACTATTCGCCATTGGGTTCAAATTAATGGTATAACCAATAATTAATAATTATATATCTTAAATAAAAAAGACATTAATATAATCATATAAACAATAATTTAATTTAATAATATAACTCAAAAGTATAGAAATGTTCCCCTGTTCTAACATGTACATATGGTATAGACAAGCTTGTTAGTTTAACAATTGAACAGAAAATTCATTTTATATAAGATCTTTCTTTTGAATTTTGGTTCTCTTCGAAATTCAATTTTCTTTCTCTCTCTCATCGAAAATTTTAATTCAAACGAAAAGAAATTGTAATATTCAAAAATATTATTTCCTCAGGGTTCCATAGGCTTAACAAAATATTAATGGCAAAATTACTAGGATTGGGAAAATTTCTCTGGAGTCGAGTTAAGTACTTGAAAAAGCTTAACTTTCTCTTGGATTGGCAGAAACACAGTTTGTGAATCATTTTCATTTCCAGCTCTATTCGGTGCGGCCATAAATATAATCTATTTAAATAAATTTTAGATCTTAGAAATTAATAAAAAGTATTTCTATCATGTATCACCACAAAAGGAAAGATAAACTTCATTCCTTTGTCCTGTCATATTTTGTAAAGAACTCTGTCTTAAAATCAACAAATTAATAATTTAAATTGTAATCAAAAGTTTCATCCTAAAAATATGCAATCAAACAATATTTTCCTTAGAATACTAATTTCTTCATTACTTAACAAATATTTTCAGAATATTCATAAAGTTTTCTATAACTTTTAATTACCTTTTTTAATTTAATAACATTTGTTTTAAATATTTCATGTTTATTAGCAAAAACTTTTTCTAATAAAGTCAGACATTATTTTCTAAATTTTTCTATTTATTACAAAACTTTTAAAGATTTAATCAAATTTTTCATCTTAAACAACACCTTCTCTGACATTTGGTCTATTTGTTTTTCATACAAATTAATAATAAAAGAAAATAAAATATTTTTTAAAAAAGATTTCATTTTATTTTAAACACGTTAACTTTGACCTTGAAAAAGAAAATGTTTCCTTTCTTGTTTTTGGTCATATAAAAAAAAATCCTTGTAATTTTCACACACCCAATCATTTTTTTTTCTATGTAACAGACAGATATGCTGACCTTCTGGATAACTCCCAAGGCAATCAAAATACAATGTATTTAAAAAGTTATTAGTGAACTTTTTGACATAGATTTTCGTGTTAGACTGACAGTGTTATCGTTTCTAATGAAAAGATATTCTATATCTATATAGATGTTTCTTTTATTTTATATTAAAAATGGATGAGTAAAAATAGGTATTAAACAAACATAAGTTTAATTCTCCTGGCAAAAATATAGGATTTAAGCAAATGGAAATACTCAATAGAAAACTTGAATTAATATTTTATAAATTCTTTCACTTTAAAATATTTTTTAATAAATTTTTGTTATAATGTTCATAGAAAATAGGATTATGTTCAATATTCTAGTGCTCTATTGATGCAGTGTCACATAAAAACTTAAAGAAAGATATTGTAGTGATTCAATATATTAAGACATCCTTTAAATTGGAAGTGATAATATGGAAGCCAAATTCAAAAAACTAAACCAAAAAAAAAATATAATCAAGCAATTAAAACCTCCCCTAGAAATTCCCAATTTAAAAAAGGAGCAAAATCTTACTCCTAACATCTTTTATAGAAATTCATTTCATATGTGAATTTCACAGTTATGGAGTCATTTTTCATCTAAGTTGCTCCATTAACTTATAAAATCGAGTAGGTGCGATTTAAAAAATATGGTTCCAGAAGAATATCAACAGCTTCATAATATCTTTCCTTTTCCGAGGAACATGAAAAGCTTCGAAACCCAACTATTGAAGCTGTGAGTAGTTCTTATAGGTAGTATGCGTTTCTAACATACAAAAACCACAAACTAAAAATTAGAATGGGACCTGGGATACAAATTTACAGCTAGGTTCTGAGTATAAGGATGTTATAGAATTATAGGAAATCGGGTTTGGGAAAATATAGGATTCTGGGCTAACGCGATGAATGGAACAGTTAGAAGAAAGGCGCTAATATTCTTCAAAACTTTTCTTTAAAGTATTATTAACTTTAAAGAACACATTTAATTGGATATGTTTCCATACAAATGATTTTCAATAAACAATGTTGCGCCACCTGGATAGTTCAACTGATTAGGAATGACCATCAATTGAAAATCCTAAGTGAATGCCTCCAGTTGTTTAATTTTTTTAAAATAGGTGTCAATAATTCTCATCTCTTCATAAATCCCATTCCTTGATCATATGCATTTTCAACTAAATCCAATACTCAAAACACAACGGTACATTTCGAATACTTAAAGTTTGATTTTAAGAAGTGGGTGGTTTTGATTGGTTAAACTCTAGAAAAACCTTATAAAGACAATACAGTTACTCTGGATAACTTTTAACGTTTTCCTATCATCTTAGTAATCATAATCCTCTAGTTAATACCAAAATCCCTCCTGCTCGTCTAATTCAAAAATGGAAATCCATGTCCTTCTCCCTTCGTTTTAAAAAATATGTGGATCCCATTCTTCTGAAAACTTCTATATTTATAAATATAATGGTTTTTTTAACATTAATTGTAGTTCATATTTTAAGCTGAATCTTCAAATAAATTGAAGTTGAAATAATAATGGAATAATTTTTGCATTCACAGAAAAATTATAAAAACTTGTAAAAAAAAAAACAAATTCAAAATTATTTTTAAAAAATTGGAAACTTTCCATTAAAAAATAAATTTTATTTTTAATGTTGAAGCCATTATCATAAAAAGAAATAAAACAAGGGATCAGAAATCTTTAAAAGCTGTCTAATGAAAATATTTACATTTCAATTTAATTTCATTTCATTTTTTTTAATGGAAAAAAAACAACTCCAGTACTTAAAATATTATTTTTTATTTTCATTTTCGAATTCGTATTAAAAGAAGGATCTAGAGATACTTTTTACTTTCTTTTCAACTTTAAAAAACCATTAGATGGTAAAATACGGTCCTACCTTTTACAGGATAAAAAAGTCTTTATTTTAATGCATATTTCGAAAATCCCTCTTAAAAAAATTTAAAATTATTTTTTAATTGTCAATTTTAGGAATCCTTATACCTTGTTGGAACCTTCAAAAAGGCTTTAGTTTTGATGTCAAAGTAATTGGAGATAAATTAAACTTAACTAACTGAATATATTTTGAAGGACAATTAAAAGTTCTATTTAACTAAACAACCTATACTAAGATCTTAAAACCACTGTACTAAGCTGCGATCTTTAAAATATGACTCTACCTAAGAATTACCCTTAAAAATTTAAGAGCACATATTCAAAGCGATTTATTATCATTACCAATAGACAATTTTGAAATATTTTATAAGCATATTATTATTTTTTGGGTCCTCTCACTTCAAATTATAATTCATTTTAATGCATAGTATTTTATTTCATTTCATTGTAAAATACTAAAAATGGAAAATAAGGTTTCAATCATCATAAAAATATAACATTTATTTTATAACATTATTTAAAGCATATTATTATGCCGGATATTGACTCGGTTTTTAAAGAACTGTTTATTCATTTCTGTTTTTATGTCGTTTTTTTTTTTAAGAGTATGCGGCCCCCATGGGCTCTGGGTAAGTAAATGAAAAACTGAGAAAATATAAATACTAAAAGCATTAATAAAATAAAATAAAAAAAACTTTTTCAACTTTATTTCAGTTTTATTTCTTTAAAAGAGGAAATCACCTTCTTTATATTTCTCTACCACCTTAATTCATTTCTTCTGCACTCATTTTCAATGGTTTCATGGATTTTTTATATGCTATGGATTTAAAACATTTTCTTATTATAATTCAAATGGAAATATAGCTCATAAAGAGAGTGAATGAAAGTGAGAGAGAGAGAGTAGGCGAAATATTTAAAAGAAAAAAGTATTTATTTTATTACCATCATTTTTATATGTGTAATACTTTTAGCTACAGTAGGGAGCAAAAATCTGCAAACAATGAAATTATTAAATCAGCTTGGAACTTATTACAATTAAACATGAAAAAATAATCTCATAACCAATGTGTGCATGAAATGTCAGATCGAAAACTGTTAAATTTTATATTGGCATCTAACTGTCATTTAGCTATGCAGGTAACTCGCTGACAGGGGCTACTCTGTGACAGTTTTGATTATCACTTCACGGATTATATTTTTCAGGGCTAAAGCGCTTGTTTAAAATCTGAAACCAAAGCTAAATATTCTTATATGTAGTGTTTTCAATAATATAACGGTATTTGCTGGAATAATATTTATTAAAGCACGGTTTCAAGAAACTCGAATTTCAATTCAACTCATCGTTCAGCTTAAAGTGTGAGTAGCCCTAAATTCAAGCAAAAGGTAATTCAATTGATGATCTAGCTCAAATGTGAACTATCTCGAAATTTCAAGCCCAATGTTATATGGGGTGAGTTAAGGTAACTCAATTGATGTCCTAGCTCAAAAGTAAACTATCTCGAAATTTAAGCCCAATATTATCTTGGGTGGGTTAAGTGCAATCGCATAAGCTCTAACCCATTCCAACAGCCGTCGGAATGAAAGTCGATGGATACAAGGAAAGTTTCACATTTAAATTCGTTATTTACATATCACTGTAAGATATTTTGAATTTTATAAATCCTATATGTTAGACATATCTGAAGACTAGTTCAGACAAATATTTTTAGATTTTTCAGATTTCTACTTTTCTAAATCTTTTTTTTTTTAAAATTAACTAAAGCAAAGCCCTCTAAATTTTGTTGGAGACTATTCATAAACATCATATACAATAATATTACTTCATTTTATAAATGAAATTTCAGAAAAAGGATTCTAACAAATAAAATGAATCACATTAAAAAAAAATTTTTATTTTGAGTAAAAAGGACCAGTATATGAGAAAAGTCTTTATGAATTGATCTTAATGGCACATCAGCTTATTTAAGTGGCAACATAATATAAAAGATATACATAAACACATAAAATTGAAATATACATATACAATACACTTTATTTTTCATTTAACTATCTATCATTGTGTCTCTGAAAAGAGAAAATGTCTGGTGTTAGAATGGGATGTATCCCCATGTCGGTATTTGTGAAAGAGACTTTAGGGGATACGACTTATATTTTTCTTCAACTCAATATTTTTTAAAACTAGGAATGAGAAATTTTATGAATATTAAAGCTTTATATTTATATAATTTACATTTTATATAATTTTCCTTGAAAAATCCTTGAAAAACTTTTTCTTTAAATTAACACATGCTCTTTCTATCTCTCTATCACTAACCAAATTTGTTACAGAGGGTTAAGTGATTCATTAGAAAGTTTGATAAAAATTATTTATAATTTTGATAATTTGTTTTCAAGGACGATTTTTATCACCCGTCAATGTTCGTTGTAAATATTATAGAATCACTGTGGTATCATGTATTATAAGTATATAAATCTTTATTTTATGCGTATACATATAGTAATATGTGATTGCGCTAGATTTAAATTTTGATGTCATCTATTACCCCTCAGCCTTTCCGAAAGTAATGGAGACCAGTTAGAGTGAATGCTTTTTAAAATGAAAACTGTTATTGAATTGAAGTAAGAATAAGGGGATAGCCCCTTTCTTAGATGTTGAACCTAACAAATGCTAACTCAACAATTTGTTCTACTTCATTAAATTAGCTACAGTTGGCAACTCTATACAATCGAATTCAAAATTTCTAAACGTTGGCGTATCCACAAAACCAAAATTTATTCATAAGAATATAATTCTCTAAAGGGATTTTAAGACATTCATTCATTCAATCTTTTTAAGTAGAAATATTACAGAATTATATTAACAAGCATGTAATTCTCTTCATTACATTATCATTACGAAATGATTAATAGCAATGTTCCTGATTATGATGTTCGTACTCCTACATATTAAAAAAAAAATGTTAATAAAAATAAATTTTATTATGTAAAGACATTTCCATCAATATTATGAATGGGGTTGATACAAGGTATATGATAGTGAAGTAATATAATTATATTTAAATTTCATAACTCAGAATTACAATTCTTCTACTCTTATACAAATGTCTGGATGGAACAGTTGTTAGAGTTTTGGGTTAATTTATTAACAAAATGTGAGATTCAAACTAAATATCACTTCGGCAACGAATTTTAATCAAAAAATGTTGTGGTATTAAAAAATATTTAAAGCGACTGTGATTAAAGCGATGAAGGGTACATATTTGAGATAATTTAAAAATTATTATGTAATATGTGATAATGTTAAATCATTTTCATAAATTGCTCTGAAAACATCATTTCGTACATGTTAAAATCGAATTTTTCCAAAATCTGATAACAGAATTAAAATTTTTTCATTTAATATGTGTTGATTCTGAAATAAAATCAGAATATGTGTAAATATTTTTTAATTTTATATCAGATTTAATTAAACTTTATTAAAATTTATGTAACATTATTTTATGTAAATTTATATAATTTAATACGCAGATGACTTAAATGTACTGGAAAGATCACCTGCCTCTTGATACAGTTGAAGAAAACAGGTTTAGAAATGGATCTGAGGATAAAGATCGATAAAACAAAAATGTTAGTGGTATCCAGACGTAGCCAGAGAGAGAAACAAAATATTACTTACGGTGATGACAACGTGGAAGTAGTAAAACTTTTTGTCTATCTAGGGTCCAAGACAACAAGTGTAAACGATGAAATATCAGAGGTAACTCGAAGGATAGGCAAAGCGGACAATGCACACTATTCTGTGTTGAAGATAATGAGATCTCGAAAATTGAGCTGAAAATGTATGCTTGAGCAGTACAAATCTCTTATCAGACCGGTGTAATGCTACGAAAATAAAACATGCGAAATCACTCAAGCTATGACAAGCCTACTTCCCGTTTCGAATGAAAAATACTGCCCAAAATGATCGGACTAATTATTGACCAGGGTTAATTTAGAATGCGACGCAACGCAGAGTTATACAATGTATATACCCACAGTGATGATGTGACATACATCAAGCTACAACGCCTTAGGTGGGTCGGTCAACTACAACATCAATGTCAATGGGCGATGGATGTCAACTGTATTTGCCCATTCAGTACTTTCTCACATTCCAGAGTAAATACTGAATGGGCACATAGATAGAAAAAGACTAGTAGGGAAGCCGAAAAATCGATGACATAGACGCCGTATCAATGCTCCAAGAGTAAAATTGGATAACTGCTGCCCAAGATCGAGTTAACTGAAAGAGGATGATTAAGGAGGCCAAGATTCGACAACGGACTGTAGCCCCATAGAAAAAGAAGAAGAAGAAATTTATATAAATGCTACGACAAGAGTTTGTAAAATGTTTTAGTAGAGAAATGCAGAAGTAATACAAAGCATGTCACTATTATTTAAAATAAAATATTTGTTACCCAATACCCTAAGTTATTGAAAAAAGGACTTCTGTATTCTGAAACTTTATACTAATACTAAACATCATATTATTAAGTTGACAACAATGAATGAATTTTATAAAATAAATTATTTTTCCTTTATTTTCCTAAAAACATCCAGAAACAATCAAACAAGCCAGCAATGTTATAACGATGTCTTTAATTCAACCCTGGACATAAATTTTATGTCAAAATATTATGTTTTACTTTAATGTCATTCAGATGTCAAGATTTTGGTGTCAGATTATTTTTCACTCATTATTAACAAAGCACCTATACAAAAAAATACTGAATGCGAATAAAGAAAAGTTATTTTTATAAAAAAAAACTTTGTTTTTCAAATATTTTCCATGGTTTCTTTCATTTGGAAATTTGTTCCCTGAACGCCCATCGTCTATTTTTATACTTTTTTTTTATATTTATAAAAGGGATAAAAATAATATACGAAATTTTTATAAAGTTTTTTATATATTGATTTTTTGAAAGTTTTTTCATTGGTTTGAAACATTAATTATAAGAATTAAAAAATTATGCAAGAATTAAGAAATAAAACATTAACTACCAATAAAGGCCATAATCTATTAAGTTTGATTAAAACAATGCGTTTATTATTTTGAAAGGTGTAATTATATTTTATAGAGAAAATAAAATTATACCACAGGTATTTAATACAAAATTAATCGATAATGGTCCTATAATTTTTTGAGAATTTTCTTGTATTTAAAATATTACGTTTTAAATTCATTTTTTTAATCTGACAATTAAATATAAACAATGTTACCAATGAAGTTTGTTATACTAGAAAACTTGACGCTCCTCAAGAATAAGCACTTTGTTATCGATGTCAAGATTTGAATTGGTGTTTGATAATGTCTGATATAAATTGTCAAAATTAATTATGTTTAATATGTTTACATAACCACAAGTTCGACAAGAAAAGCCCATGTTCAAAAAACTGTCTCGTGACGCTCTCCACACGAAGCTACCTGTCAAACTAAAATTCAATGTTCTTCATTTGGTGAAAGTATCTAGAATAGATGCTTCCGCTAAGCAGCTACTTAAAGAGTTTATTAAATTTTAATTATAATTTTTTCATTTTTCTGAACACATCTAAAAGTCAAATATTGAAAAGTTTAAAATCAATATGAAGAAGTAGTGAGATAACATGTTTTGAACAGATCGTAATATGTATATAAATTTTTTTGATATTTATGTAGAATTCATATCAAACAATTTAATAGCCAATATTAAAAAAACAAAAAATACTTTTTAAAAGCGTTACGAGTGCGTCACGAATGCATTCATTGCTAGAACATAATAAATAACAATGAGTCTAAGCTACGATATCGCAAATCTGGACTCATCGGATGATACATCACTGATGCGAATATTCGAACATCATCTATATTTATACCCGTATGACTCTAGGTCAAAGGGTATAATAAATTTGCCATGACGAGAGGGGGTAGATATAGGCTCAAGTGTATGGATCGGATCAGAATCGAAAAATAAATCGATTTAGCTGTGTATGTCCGTCCGTCTGTTATAGGCCAATGATTTAAAGGTTTTTTATGTAAAAACCGTTGTATAGGGATGCAATTATTTTACCATGTGATTTCAATAGAAAGTTATACTCTAACATAACACGCGATCAACTAATTAAACAACTGGTGCATTTTATTAC
Organism: Dolichopus griseipennis; assembly: GCA_963082915.1. NCBI lineage: Eukaryota > Metazoa > Arthropoda > Insecta > Diptera > Dolichopodidae > Dolichopus > Dolichopus griseipennis. The sequence goes on from OY720441.1 coordinate 365,499,269, forward strand.
AAAATAATTTCTATATTATTATTTTATTTAAAAAAAAATTATAAAAATTTTAACAAATTGCTTTTCATAAATATTGAAAATACCGTACCATAAATCTGAATATTTTTTTATTTTATTTATTTGAAAATTCAAACTTCATTTTAAAACTAATGAAAATGAATACTCATACATATATAGTTGAACACAAACAATTAATTATTTCTAAAAATAAAATTTTTCAATCTCTATTGTTTTATCATGAACATATGGTGCTATTTTTAAATTATTATATTCAAAATAAATTATGTTATCCTAATTTTATTTTATTATTTTCTGAAACACAAGAAAATTTTAAAATTCATTATTTATGATAACTTTTTATATTTTCAGCATACATTTAATTTCCTGTTGAGCCACAACTTGAAAGAATGAGATGAATAGCGGTAATCCGATATGCATTGTGCACATATATTATAAATTTATTTAAAATATTTTTATTTTAAATTTTATCTTATTTACAGAACAGATTGAAATTTACTGCTAAATAATTAATTATCATTTTAAATCACAATGTAATATTGGTTTCCAGATATAAAATACCACAATGAGGTTATGTTCAGTATACAATTGGATTTCATCTCAACAGGTTGGACTACTGTAACAGTTATTTACATTTACGCTGCAAAATTTCCAGGAATTAAAATTATCACTTTAGAAGAAAAAACCGTAATCGTGTAAAGTGGTACTATGGAAAAAGTTAATGTATGGATGTGGCATATTACAACCTCGGTTATTGAAAAATAATTTTTCTTTACAAATCCCCATGGTAACCAAATATAATTTAAAAATATAAATATATAATATAAAACAAATGAAATACAATTACTTATAAATTAATTGAAAGTATTGGAAGTGGGAATTAATTGCCAATATGATAAGATGACACATGCTATCCCTCATAACAAACAATAACTCAGAAGCATGATCTCAATCAACTGTCATTGTATGTCATATTCATATGACGTTGTATTGCGTACTTTTCATTGCAATTTCGATTAGAATCGTTTCAGATCCGTTTTAAATTTTAAGAGCTATGTCAGTTTTTAATTTTAAAATTATACAGAATTTTTCAAATACAAATACATTTAAAATTCAATAAATCAAAACAATTGAATAAACACACAAAAAACAAATAATATACGTTCAGACAAAATACCAACGTTCCATAAACGCACTCGTCATGTTATAGTACCACATAAATTATCAAAATTTTTTATTTTATTTTATTATACAATTTGGATTTTAAATCAAATTTCATCATGCCTTGTTTATTTTTGAAAATTTTTTTAAAAATAGAATGAAAAGGACATATACATTTATTAAAACTGACAACCATAAAATGTTTGTCAATCAATTTAATATAAAACATTTTTCATTTAAATGACAAAATAATTTTTTGTAAATTTATAGTCAAACAATACACATGTTCTTTTATACATATACATAAATATTATATTTATATATATATATATAGATATATATATAAAATTATTATTAAATTAATATTATTAAAATTATTATAATTAATATATAAGTTTTCCATCCGTTCCAATAATTCTTTTTTTTTTTATTTCCCCTACATGTCAATTCTTAATTTAATTTCCCCCATGTGTCAATCCTTTATTTAAATGCGACACGCTCTTTAATATTTCATCATTATATAATATGTATTATATGTATTAATATATTATATATGTATATAAATATATATTAAACTCTAGGAAAAATTCTGTTAACATCAGATTTGACTTTTCCTTAATAAAGATTTAATTTGATAGAGACAAAAATAGAAATAGAAGAAGACAGAATGAATCAAAATGAATGGAAAACGTAAATTTTCGTAAAAAAATTTCCAAAGAATAGAAAAGAAAATATATTTTCTACATGAATTTTATTTATTTTTTTTTTCCTCCTTTTTCAAGGATAACTGGAAGTCATGGTTTATTAATTTTAATTGCACTTCAGTAAAGTTGTAAATACTAAAGAATGTAGATATATGGGGAAAATTTACGAGTTTCAATTCAGTGTTGGAAGGCTTAAAAGTTTAAAAAGAATAAAATAAAAGAAGTCGTTTATTTCTTCAAAACTGACTTCTCCAATTTTATTAAGCCAGACCGAGCTGTTTAAATAGACATACATAGACCTGAGCAACATTTTTTAAAACAACTGGTTGTCACCTTACGAACAAAAGTAATTTCTATAAAACTTCGGAAGAATGTTGGAGTTGGAATGAATGTTGGAACATAGAAGTTATGTTGGTATATGTGTGCATATTTACCAGTCACCCATCAAAAGTTCTATTAAAAGTCATAACTGTAGAATAACCTCAAAACAACATTTAAATTTAATTAGCATTGTATTCTTCCAAAATATGGCTCGCTTTATTTTTTCCAATTCCATTAACAGACTCAACATACGGGTACATCTGAATTTCCTCCAAAATTTGACAAGTTTTTCAAGGTTATGCTATGAAGGCCTTCCCCTTTTTGATGAAGTCTTTGAATAACACTATTCTAAACATGACAATTGCAACTGAAAAACATGCTATATGATCTTTACCATGCAATAAGAAATTTCATCTCGAGTTAATTAAGTTCAATTTGATAAGCAACTACAAGGTTTTAAGTATAATAACACTATGAACAAATCGTAAATTAACCAAGGGGTTGCATAAGCAATTCCAACACAACAATTCATACTGATGAGTCTAATTCCAATATCTCGAAAAATCAGAAAACTCTTTACTACTCTTTACCAAAATATTTTTAATCTCCTAAATTATGTTCGGAAATCTTCAAAATATTTCGCGGGGCACCCTGTATAACTTAAAAATTCTTAAAATTTATCAGTAATTTCGAAAATATAAACTCTAAATTATTAAAAAGAGCATAAAATATAAAAACTAAGTATTAAAACTTTGTCATTATAAAACAATTCTAAAGGAAATATATAATTACATTACCTGAGTTCAAATGATATATGAGGCCATTAAATTTAATGTGAATTCTTAAGATTGTAAATTTTCTCTAACTTTTTACATTTCAAAAAAAACTTCGTTTCACTTCGTTTGTCTTAATATATATTTTATATTCAATTTCATATGTAATTTATGAATTCGTATATTAAATACAGTCAGAGCCAAAATATTATAAGTAGTAATTTCTATTAATACTTTTATACCACTTTAACGTTCAAATTATATTGATTTAATGGTTAAAACTAATAGATACTTTTACATGTGAAGAATTTAATTTTCCCGAAACAACTAAATTTGCTTTCAATTAAAAGGTATTTTGTTGGTTTGCAACAAAGCAGGGTTTCGAAAGTTAATAAAAGCAAAACTATTGAAATTGTAGATCCATTTTGTTTGGAGTTCATTATTGAATTTCATTTAAATCTCAAATCCACTTTCATAATCTTATTATTTACCATTACTGTACTTAAAAAATAAAATTCTAGATTAAAACTTTCTTAAATTTTTGTAAATTTACATTATTCATTAACTAAAATAAAGTTTTTACTAAATTTAGAGAGCATTAAAATAAATTCAGAATTTTGGTTTATAAAAAAAGTTTATCCCTTTTCTTAAAGAAAACTTTGAGGAATACTTAAGATAAATTTTAAGATTTTCAAATCCTACAAAATAACCCACACAAAAAAGCTTAGAAAAAAACTAAGGATGTGTTTTCTTAAGATGTGGTTTTTTACTTCAAGTGATGATAAAATTACCATTAAAATATGGTAAAAACCAAATTTCTTTGTCTGCTGAATTTGTTATTTTATCATATGAGAAACTGAGTAATTATTTTAAAGAAATTTAATATTCTTATTGTAAAATAATATTTAATATAAAAAAGTTTCTATATCTTATAAATTTATTAATTTTAAAAACAAATTTACAATGAATATTAAGATCATTTGTTTTTCAAAGTTTAAGATAAAATTCTTGTATTCTGAAATTAAAAATAAAAAATGCTTTATTTAACTAATAGAAATATTAAATTCAAACTAATTAAACCTAATTGTTACAATTTTCCAAAAATTTTGCAATAGCAAATAATAAAAATATTTCAAGTATATTTTAAGAAACATTTTTTAAAATCATTATTAAGAAAATTATTTTAATTTTTAAAAAAATAAGTTAATCTAAAATCAAAATTAAAATGAAATCGCCTTAAAGTATGCACAATATTTTATTTTGATATTTTTAATAAAGGTTAGTATAAAATTAAATTAAAAGCCAGGCCCAAAATTGGCCCCTGTAGCCGAGGATCTTACTGATATTATTAAATTTTATTGTATTAATATTAGCTTAAAAATAAATAAATAAAAAAATAATTAAATAGTACATAGATTAGTTAAGAAATCTAGAAAGTAGTCACAAGATTCTAACTTAGAAAAGATAATAAATTTAAATAAGTATATTGATTAATTGAGATACATATCAATAAAGTTTTAAAACTCAAATTTAGAAAAGATCTAAAAGATTTAAGATAAATTAGAATCAGCCCACAATGGCAAAGGAATCGAGGGCTTTACCAATATCGCGTAATTCAGTATAATACGTATTATTCAAATAACTAATTAAATATCCTTTCCATTACAATTCCCAAATATGGATCAAAGAATCAAATATAATAAACGTATAATACAAAAAAATAAATATAACAAATAGTATTGACATAATATAATAATAGTATCCTAACCTACAATGGTCTCAGTAACCGACTGTTATAAAAAGTATTTTCTAGGGGGGGAGGGGGGTTGTGGGGTGACCTCTCTTCAATATTTGCATAATATACAAAAAAAAAACTTTATAATAACGTCACAAAAGATTTCACTTCTGTAAATCACAGCCGAGATGCTCCTGCTCCTCTATTTTACAATCCTTTACAAATATCTACTAGGTAATTCTTCAGAAGATTACCACACAAATATTTTTTTCCCCAATTTTTATGATTTAAAAAATTCAAGAAAAAATTTAAATTATTCCTTTGCATTCAACACGTATTCAACAAAAAAACTAACTATTTCTATCCTTTTCACAGCCTTACTGCTAATCCATTATACTGCACGAGCAATCCGGATGCTAATTATATTATTTTATCTACTCAAATTGATGTTTATAAAAAGGTACATGTATAGATATAGAGTAAAAATGTAATTTATTATAACTAAATACATAACCAAGTTTATTTAAGTCCCGATATGTTGTAAGCAACAACTTAAGCTTGTCTCTCTATAAAAAACTGACAATTTTGTTATACAATTGTACATACAATACAATACAATAAGTTTTCATAAAATATATAATAAGTTGAAATATAGATAATTAAATGAGATGTAATACAATTATAACAAGTAAGTATCCACACACTTTCACAGCCAGTGGTAAATTTTATTAAAATAAATAAATTAAGAGTAATTAAATCTATTTATCAATTGTCAAATAAACGTCAAACTTATAAATTTAATGGCTACATTTTTTAATTTATTTATTTTAGAATTGTTTTTAATTTATACAAATGGTTTTTTTTATTTAAAAACTTCATTTTGAATTATAATTACATGGAGTTGTCATTAGTCATTTCAATAAATAAAAATTTATCACCAGTAATTAACGTTATCCCATTTTGTTATTTACTCTGAGTACACACTATCGCTCCCATTAGAAATGTATAAGTCAAAATAATTCAACAATAAATTTAATATATTTATTTTTATTACATATAAATATAATATATAATATATTTATTTTTATATATAGAATATGAATTTTAATTAAATATTAGTTTTTTTTTTATCTTTAACCAACTTCATAAATTACTACTAAAAAATGGTAAATTTGAAATATATTACATTTAACTACCATTTTTTTTTTTAAATATCAATATCAATTTATTAGCACAGTTTGATGTAAATAAATTATATTTTTATACCCGTATGACTATATAGTCCAAGGGTATAATAAATTTGCCATTACGTTTGTAACGCAGAGAAGGATGGGGGGTAGATATAGACTCAAGTGTATGGATCGGATCAGAATCGAAAAATAAATCGATTTAGCTATGTATGTCCGTCCGTCCGTCATCACGATAACTCAAAAAGTAAAGGAGCTAGGATTATGAAATTTTCACAGATTCGTTTTTATGCAAAAACCGGAATCGCTATTTAAATCCAGTCATTTTGGTCCACGGGTTCGAGTACCTGCCATACAACTTCTAATTTTACATGAGCATTACTCTAATGGAAGCTGCGTGTCTGAAATTTTGCCAAAAATAGTTTAGTATAATGGCCAAAGTTAATGCAAAATTTGGTTGGTCTACTGCAGAGGGTTCGAGTAGCTGTCATACAATTCCTTCTTTTATATGAGCTTTACACTACACCTGATGAAGCTGGGTGTCTGAAATTTTGCAAAAAATAGTTTAGTGTAATGGCCAAAGTTAAAGCAAAATTTAGTTGGTCTACTACTGAGGGTTCGAGTAGCTGCCATACAACTCCTTCTTTTATCTACACTTAATAAAGCTAAATGTTTGAAATTTTGCCAAAAGTAATTAACCGGACGATATAATGTATATGTTACGGTCATACGGGTATCCCAGAGTTGACACAGTCTACTCTACTACACTCTTCCTCGTTTTTAATATACTATTAATAATAAAATACAAAATAAACCGTATGTTTATTTCAATTCCCATTTTCGATCAATAATGATTAATTCAAAACTTTATTTTACGGTCAACAACTTTTTTTTTTTAACAGACGTAAATAAAATGTAATAATTTATACAGAGAACAAGTTTATGTCGTAATTTAAAAAAAAAACATCATATGAAATATGTTTACAATTTTATTTATTGGAAAATTTAATTAATGTTTGTTTGAATATTGTATCCTTCAATAGAATTTTCGAAACTACTACATAGTTTATTATTAAGTAAAATACGTATAAAGATGAGTTTGAGTTAACTTAACGGTGTTATTATCAGATGTTTAGAGGAAGATAACATGAAATGATGTTAGCTTTTATGAGAATTGAATGTGTATTACGACAAACTTAAAATCGAGAATATACGGAAAATAATCGTGAAAATACGATATTTCATAAAGTATAAATCAGAAAAGTTTAACATTTAAAAAATCAAAAAAGAAAAATCAATTCAAGATAAACTTTAATAATTTTCTTAATTCATTTAAGATGTTAATTAGTTTCGCATTGCTATAAAATTTTAAATTTGACGCACATTTAATGATATTGACGCACCGTTTTTGTTTTGGGCAAAGAGTCGATGTATTTAAATTGTCATGTGACAGTTGACTTAATTTGTGTTTTCTCAGTAAAAGAAATGTCATTAATAATTCACGAAAGATATGCAATTTCTATGACGTATATGTGATTTTGCAAAATCAGTAATGTACAAAAAATATAATTTATAAAATTTGTTTTTTATGGGAATATGTTTCAACGTATTGTGATTGTATTCTAAGTATTGGTTTCACTATTTATTAAAAAATTAATAATGAATTGATGGAATAACTAAATTATAATATTATCATTTATTTTTATATATATATTTTTAACCGTAATTTCAGTATGAAACACAAGATAATTTTGAAAATGTGCTTTTTTAAAAACCCTTGATTTCTTTTCATCACTTGCTAATATCAATTCTCAGTGTATTCATTTCTTAAACTAACCTCATTTTCACTTAATTTTCTATAACTTTAACATTTAAAAACAACATAATATTAATATAATCATCTTCAATATATTCTCATCTCATTCCAATAAATATGGTAATTTTTCCATATTAAGTGATAATCAAGAAAACAAAAAAATGAAAATGAAAAAGAATCTATGGCAAAAAAAAAAATAGTATGTCCAATCAATTCCAGCATTTTTTATATCCTGTAAAAATCCCAAATATATATATAGAAAATATAAAAAAAAAAATCAATTCTTATTTGCACCACATTATGGTGCATGATACGGTATACCAATATCATATGTTCTCTGCGTTTGTTGATTGTAACCGATATGAAGCAATTTTTTTTTATGTAAAAGTTATCTTGATATTTTATATTTATATATATATATATATTGCCATTTCCATGTTTTTACAATATTTTAATATTATAATACATAATATATATCTATATAGATATTTGAAAATATATATTATTCATATTTCTTTCCTGTGCTGTCCCTTACGTGATTTTAAACCATCACCAACCTTTTAAAGAGCATCAGAATACTGCATATCCATAATCAGCATTATCTATGCAATATATTGGCATTGCCACTGTACTGTTTTTGTTTCTGATATTCTCCTCTTTTATTGTCCAGACAACAAAAACAAAAATATAATATATATATATATATATATATATATATCATACTTATATATTTTATATTTATATAATTTACTTGCCAGAATACAGAGTTGTAACAAAAACAACTATAAACTATTCCTGTAGTTGCAAAAAGGACAATGAATTGCAGTGTTGAATAAAATTCTAGAGTTTTTTTAACAAATCAGCTTACAAAGAAGATTGCTTTTGTTTTTTGTTTATAAATTAAAACAAGTAATGAAAAAAACAAGGGTTTTTAAAAAAGCACATTTCAAAATTAAACGCTCGTTCATAATAATTTTGAGTAAGGAGTATATTGACAAGTAGATAATAATAATTTTTTAGAACTTTTGTTAGAAATTTATTATGTAAGGAAATTTGTCAAAAATCCTGAGGCACTTTTCTTAATTTTAACGATATCTTTTTTTGGGAACTTCAACTATAACATAGTTCAATACTAAAAAGCTTTCTCAAACGACTCATATACTTAATTTTTAAGATATAAGTTCATAACTTACCGTTTATAAGATGTAAGGGGTAATGAATTTTGCAAAGTTGAGTTTCGAATAACGGTAAATTAAAGTAACATCTGACAATCCTATGCAGTTATAATAATTATAAAAACAGCTATGGTTTGGGGTTCCCCGATTGGTCACAAAAGTCTATTACAACTATTGTTGGAACTGTAGCTCCGTAACTGGTGGGGAGTTCCTCCTTGAAATGGATTTTTACCAGGAGTTAAATTTATTTTTTTTTTTATTTCAAACGGTGTAAAAATTTTGTTTACATACGAACGCACGGGTAGACGAATGGACGAAATTTTTTTTTTCATATTTTTTCTTCATCGAAAAATGAAGAACAGCAGCGTTAAAACAATATAAAAAAAAATAAAATAATCACAATATTTACTATATGAATTCCAAGTAAAGAGCAGGACGCTGAGACGAATGAAGGAGAACTTTTTTCGTTATATTTTATACAATAATAGATATTGAGCTGTTTTTGTTTTGTTTTTTGTTCAACAGAATCACTGACAAATTATCAGATCAAACAATGATAAAGGAACAGACAACAACCACAAGCCATAGTAACGAGAGCAAAAAATAGAAAAGAAGTTTTTTGTGGAATATTTTTGGAATAACTTTCTAGCAATTGGAACAGTGATATATTTTTTTTTAAATTCTTATCTTTAAATATTTTTTTTAAAGAGGTTTCGGTTTCTCTAGCTTCTTTTAGTTCTTTTGGTCGAATTATCACTTGTAATGTGATATAAATACGAGTTTTTTGCAAATATTGAATGGTAAAACGAGGATTAAAGTAGAGTAAATGGCATGAGTTTTAAAATATCTCCACAAAAATAGACCAACCTAATTGTTCAGAAGTTTTTGCATATAACTTAAACATATTTCGAAATATTTGAGGGGTTTGATTATGAGAATATTAATTCCTTACTTTTAAACTCCTTTAGAGCTGTTGTCATAAATCAAGTTTTAGACTTTCAGCTGGATATTACATATAAGGTTATACTAACGTAGAAGAAAGCTTTATGGCCGTTAATTGAAACAGTTAAACAAACAATTCGTGAACTCGAAATCTTTCAATTATTGAGTTTTATTAAATATTAATTGACAAACTCTTGCCGGGAAATATCCCAATATACATCTTTTTGGTTCCTATTCAATACATTGAATTAAATGTACATCTAACTTGCCAAATGTATAATGACAAATTTAGTATACCTTTTGAGCTATGTTCGCACGTTTTTCCGTAGATACCGTAGAGTTATGCTTATTTTTATTTCCACTTCTTCAAGAAGTATTGGGCATTGACCAAGTTCATTTAAACTAGGCTTCAGTTTCTTTAGTCGTTATATTCACTAAGCCGTTGATTACTTTGCTGTAAGAGCTATGTTCGTATTCTACATTATCACAATATTAGTGTTGTATACGATCTATAGAAATTATGTCACAGGACCTAATAAAAGAAATGCAACAGAGAAGTTTCTGGAGAAAGTATTAACCGTTAGGCCGTAATAGAACTTATAAAATATTTCTCATATGAACGCCGAATGATACGAACGTCGAAATATTCTAAATTTTCATCAAAATAATGCACTAAGTTCAAACTTCTATATTTTCATTTCAATACCATAATTTAACTAATTTTTAGCTAATTATTTATTAAACTCACCATTACAATTCTATACAGGTTTATACTATTCCTAATTGTTATCAAAACTTTCCACAAACTTACAATAGCTTTTGAAAATTTGCTTATAATATTAAATATAACACTAATAAATAGAAAATTTTTTTAATAAATTACAACATGTACAAAAGAATTCATAATTTATTTTTCTCGTATTTTGTTTCATAAAAATCCGAACATATTTTATCAATATTTATTAGAAAATTTCCAAAAATCTCATTCTGTATTACACCATTAATTTTTGGAATTTAATGACAAAAGAAATAATTTCAAAAAGTTATTTTATAAATTTTTTTTTTTTTTTGGTATTTTTCATTATAATGAATATGAACACCATAAATTCAAAAATAAATATAATGAATATTTTACAAAAAAAAAAACAAACAAAATAGTTTCAAATATTACAAAATTTAATGAATAAATTATAAATTCGCGAATTTAAATTAAGGTCACCATAATAATGTTTTTACAAAAATAAACTTATTTTTGATTTTAATTTTAAAATAGTTTATATTGTATTCATTTGTCGGTCTGTCTGAGAAAAAGGTGCTGAAAAGTGATGAAAGTTTAAGTTAATCAAAGGAAATTTAGGCAGGAATATAGACCTATATGTCTAATATTGTTGAGAAATCCCATTCACAAGGAGTATAACACTCATTCACAAAAGAGTACTACCAGGATCAGAAAAGCTTCAATCTGTAAATATTCAGAAAAGCTTCAATTTATAATATTTAGTATTTAAAGCTAACTGTTATTATACCCTACATCTAAAAATGAATCTAAAATCTAGATATAGGGAAGGACTACCAAAAGGAAGCAAGCTAGATATAGAAATCATAGAAATAAACATAAGATGGATCGTAGAAGCTTTTCTTCTTGCATAATGTGATTTGTATTGTAAAATCTCTAAAGTCTGTTAATATTTTTGTTAAGTGTGATTTTGTTATATGGAAGCCCCCCTGATGTCCTGGTCCAATTTAGCCCACCTACGAAGTCGTTCTTTCTTTTACATTCATCATTCATACGAAATTTCATTAAAATTGATTGAGAATATTAGAACTTGACATTCAGGAAACTTCTAGTATCACTAGCCCTCATGATACTGGGAGCAATTTATGAAAGCTGCTTTCAATGGGTACCCATCAATAGTCTATGTACCAAATTTAAACTTATTTCGACATTTAAAACTCGAAATTTCTCGAAAGGTCTGATGCTTTTCTAAGTGAGTATCTCGATCTCGTGGTTTGATTCGACCCATCTTCGAGCTTAGCCTTACTATTGACGACAAAGGATTTCATACAAAATTTCATCAAAATTGTCTTAAACTGACGCTAGTTTCATGTTTACAGACACACATATATCACTTACATTGCTAATCAGAAAACTCCCCAAGATAAATCCAATTATTACTATCCCTGTATTGAATATACTTCCTTGTTCAATGATTACTATTAAAACATTTTAATGCCCTTGTAATGTTTGCGTAATAAAATTGAACAAGATTTTATACATTTAAAAGTAATGCATATTACATATAAAATCGCAAATCATTATTTGAATCGTGATATTACTTATTTATACAATGTCTAATAATTTTACGTAATCAAGTTTATATGTACAACTTTTTAATAAGCATAGTAAACATTGAGTTAAATAGTATGTTATGCAATAATGAGAAAATTTTAAATAAAATTGCAAAGTAATAACTTTATTTTTTCCATTTTATATAATTGTATAATGTTGTGATTTAATCGAAATGTATACATTGTTAAGTATATAATTGTAACATGTTTAACATAAAAGTTTCGCAAGTTATATAACATTTTAATATCTCAGATGAGGGTTTTTATTTTGAAAAATAAATATGAGAGGAATATAGAGTTCAACTTTTTGTTGAATTTAAATTAAAATTTTTTTCACTATTTTATATAAAGACTAAAAATTACAGGATTGAAGGAGTCTAGTAAAATTGTTACTATGGTAACAGACTGACATTTAATTTAATAGTTTTACTATATCACATTTATTGACTTCTACATAGTAGCATTAATATGTGAAAGTGAAGTTTGTTTGAATTAGACTATTATAAACCTACATCCTACGTTAAGTGGATATGTAGGACCTTGTTCTCCTCAATAACTTTTTATTTAAAGTTTTAGCACATTTTTCTTTAATGAACTGTCATTTGAACATGCCTTTTAGACCATGGTCTATTTTTATAGTCAATCTAATAAGATATAGCTTTCTTAAAATCAGCATGGTCTAAAATATTAAACAAGCCTTGATACATCCTGTTCTTGAAATAATTTAAAATTTCATATTGTAAGCTTCTATAAAAGCTTCCCAGCTTTGGAAAAAATATCAGCTCCTAGAATCTACTCTAAATGAATTTTTGACTCCAAAAAAATTTATTGGCCCCTAAAATTGGTGTAATTATACCTATTAATTTAAATAAAAAATTGAAAAAGAATACCAAATTATCTTATAAATTATAGAAAATTGGAGTTTTTTCATATGAATAATAGGCTTTCATTTTATATAAAGTTTTTAGGCTACATTAAATTTTTTAGGGTCAAAATTGATAAGGTGGAGATCTTGAACGACGAAATATATCTCATGTTAAATATAATTCAGTTATTTGAATTAAAGTGGCAAATGTATTAACAAAGGTTTTATTAATTTATAGAAAAACTAAAATTTCGCTAAAACTTCCTGTCAAAAGTTAACCACTTGCATTTCCTCTTGATTGTCTATCCAATAGAAATAGATTAAATAAATTTCAAAAGCACCCTGTACAAAATATATATTTTTTGTATATGTTAAATAAATATATACTTCTGTTATTCTAAATATTGATTTATCTTCTGGCAATTTACAATTCATATTTCATATTTGATTCTTTGCAGTTTTTTCTCTCCCTCTTCAATACAAATTTTCTTTTAGTTTCCCGTACGTGTTTCACATTTGAGTAAATAATTTTCTACTGCCACTAAATGGATTGTGTCAAAATTTCAACACATTCCAAATGGTTTTACTAATATTCATTTTCTTTGTCTTTCGTCTGTTTTTTATTATTTTCTATTTCTTTTTATTTCTGTTTGTTTAGCAAAATGGAATACAATTTATATATATATATATATATATATATATATATACATCTTTTTGCAAGTTAATAATTTTCAAATCAATAAATTATCATAATTGAAAGATAGAAAGAGATAAAAGATAAAAAAAAAAAATAACAATGAGAAAAAATAATGGTTTTTCATTTCAATAAATGTTTTTTATTTGTTGATGATGGGTTGTTAGAAATTGATGATTCTATTTTTTCCTGTACAATTTATTCTTTTTGGATTCACAACAATACTTACAATAATATAAAAGAACATTTTGGAAATCTATTAACTAAGGAAATGATTAGGTATCCATCAATCTATTGAGAAAAAATATATTATGAAAATACAATATATAATTGTATTTTATTTAGAATGAAAATTATAAGTATTTGATGCCAAAGGCATATTTTTTTAAATTAGTTGCGGTTTTACCAGTTATTGGTATTTTAAAAACAAATAATGTACAAACTTATTAGACTGGGGTACTTAAAAAGGTTAGCATTGAATCCGAAAAATCAAATCAAAGAAAAAAATCTTCAAGGATAAAATCCCAAACAAGACAAAATCCCCAAAACATACCACCGCGAAAATTCTTGATATTAAATTCCCGAAAAACAAAGCCCTTAGATATTTTACTAAAAATTTACTAATTATTTACATATACTTGGGAGATTCTGAATAATGGATTTTAGATTTAGAGATTTTAGCTTTAGGGATTTTGAATTTGGAAATTTCTATATCTTATTTTGGAATTTTCATATTTTGGGGATTTGACTCGTGGATTTTTTTTTTGGATTTCGTACACAATCTTTAATTCAAATAAGAGTTATATTTAACTTACCATGAATTACTTTTGGTTTCTATGGAGACTACAAGTATTGTAAATTATATTGTTGACACTTATAAGGGAACGTTTCAAAATCCCAAATTTCAGAATCCCAAATCGCAAAATCCCAAAATTAGAGATTTTCCACCTCAAAGTTTAAATTGGTATAAAATTGGGCTAAAATAAAAAGAATTAATATTTTATAAAAAAAAAAAAACATTTTCTAGAATTTTGCATAAGAGAAATTTTAGAGTTTGGTACAAAATTAGGATTATATGTTTTTCAAAGAATATTAATACATATCTATATGTGAGATTCTGAATTAGCAGAGATTCTAGAGTTGGATTCAAAATCAGGGCTTTAATGATTTTTTATAAAATTCCAAAATTTTTCTGCAAAGACAAAGAAGTCTTTAAGTCAGATGACCAGCAAAAACCGTTATTAATTTCTTAACTGGAAGTTTTAAAAAAACTTTTACCTAGTTTAAAATTAAAAATGAATTTAAACAATAAAATTAGTTTTATACAAAGCCATAATGCAATTATTGATAATCAGAAGTTAGATAAAAATTTGAAATATTCTTCTACTTATTTAACTCACATTAATAAATACCTCAATTCAATTCAATACCTCAAACTTATTTTTTAATTTTTAAAATTTTAAATACAATCTAATCTATAACACAAATGAGTGATTAGAACCAAAAGTATAATTCATTGGCTCCAATGTCACATTTAACTTTCGATAAAAAACATTCTTCTCACAATGAAGCAAAGAAACCATACGATTCTATTTCTTCTCCCTCTTTAAATTAAAAGTTATTTTTGTATAAATTTTATTTTTCTACAAAAAAAAAACTTTTTAATTATTTCCGTTTCTTTTCCATTTATTTCATTCCAGTAGAAATAAAATCAAAATCATAATTGTATTAATTTTTCAACCAATTTTTTTTTTAATTTTTTATTTATACACTTGATGAATTGTGCACAAAGTATATACAACAATACTTCGTACATAATGTATATTGAAATAAATGTTTACTTGATGCCATTTACCCATCAGAGCTGTAGGTATAGTATGCTAGTGTGTATCAATCTTATGAACAAAAATCGATTGGTACCAGATGAAGAATTGAAAATAATTTTCTTTTTCTCTGTGTTGAAGAGACCCACTTATTGCCTTTTTATTAAGAAAATTGTAAATGTTTTTAAAAAAATTATTGAACTTATTTTTTGCTCCCTGAAACAATGATTCGTGTATAAAAAGAAACATAAGAAGAAATATCACCATTTAATTTTTTTCTTTATTTGATGATTGGATTTCTGGTAAAAGATGAGGATTGAGGACAGAGGAAAATGTGTTGAATTGTTTTAATAAAGTTTTATTTTGTTTTTATCAATATAATGTGTTTTATTAAAAATACGACGATATGATAAAAGTCCCGGCAGTCGAGTCTGTCAGGGATTTTAGTCATTTGTTTCAAAATATAATGGGGAATTATCTATCATTTGACTTTTAGATCACTCATCGAAGTTAAAATCTCTTGGAGACTTTTTTCTCACTCACGGAAGTTCCAATCACTCGTTGAGACTATAATCACTCATCGAAGTTATAATCTCCGAAAGACTTTCGACCCACTAGTCGAAGTTAGAATCAGTCGGAGACTTTTGTCTCACTCATCAAAGTTAAAATCACTCGGAGCCTTTTAACTTATTTTTTGAATCATAATGCACCCAGGAGGTTTTTGACTCCGGGAGTTTTGTCATATCGCCTTAAAATACACAGAAGGAGAGGGAAAAAAATTATTTTTACTCCTATTGCTTCCGTTTTCCATTCCCTGCAAGTTTTTAAATCTTTAATGTGAACCTCTTAAATTTTTTACCATATAGGTTTCAGTCCCTTATGAATGTGAGAATGAAAAAAAATTGTTTTAACCCAATTTCAAAAAAAAAAACAAAATTGAAAAAATCAATGCAAAATAGCATTTATAAAAATAAAAAACAGAAGAAGAAAAAATCAACAACAAAATATTCGGAACCATATTGAAAAATTGAAATAGGGAAAAAAATAATAAAATTGAAATTGAAATAAAATTCTATAAAAAAAAACAGAAGAAAAGAGAAAAAAAACGAGGAAGATTATAGTTGCCCTTGTCAACTTTTAGATACCCGTGCATACCCACTATGGTGTATAAAATAAACAGTAATTTACTTCTCTTATACATTTAACTCATTACCCCATAATTTTGACGTAAAAAAAATAAAATGAAATCACAAAACATAAAACAAAATTTTCATTCATTGTCCCATAACTTTAGCTTAAAAAAAAAAAAAAAAAATTAACAAAAAAAAAAAAAAAATCACAAAAAAAAAAAAAAAGTTTTCATTCATTGTCCCATAACTTAAGCTTAAAAAAAAAAAAAAAAAATTAACAAAAAAAAAAAAAAAATCACAAAAAAAAAAAAAAAGTTTTCATTCATTGTCCCATAACTTAAGCTTAAAAAAAAAAAAAAAAAAAAATAAAAAAAAAAAAAAACAACAAAGAAAAAAAAAACAAAAAAAAAAAATTGGCCCACCCTAAAAGTCCGATGGTCCGAGTGATGTCCAACTTTGCCAAGTAACTTGCCCTATTAATTTACCTGCCCAATTTTAATTTTAACCTTGTAGCTTTATTAGATTCACAGTTATTGAATCGAAAACTTTGTATGGCAGCCCTCCGAAAATGGGGCCCTAACATTTTGAAACTTCATATAAGTGCTCGATTCATTATATAACTAACCGTGTGTAATTTTCATCCGCGTAGTATAATTAGTTTTGAAGAAATTCATATTGGTGCAAGGAAGTTGTATGGCAGCCCCCCGAAAATGGGGCCCTAATATTTTGAAACTTCATATAAGTGCCGGAGTCAATATAAAACTAACCGTGTGCAATTTTCATCCCCGTAGTATAAATAGTTTTGAAGAAATTCATATTGGAGCAAAAAAGTTGTATGGCAGCTCCCCGAAGCCTTGGTCCGATTTTAACCAAAAACAATAGGGAACCTAGAAATTGTCTAAAAATGACTTTGTGTGAATTTCAAGACTCTAGCCCTTTTAGTTTTTGAGTTATCGTGATGACACACGGACGGACGGACGGACAGACACACATAGCTAGATCGACTAATTTTTCGATTCTGAGCCGATACGTACCCTTGACACTATATCTAGCTCGTCTAGATCGATGCGTTACAAACGGAGGAGCAAATCTAATATACCCGATGTTCATATATATATGCACGGGTATAAACAACGTAAAAAGAGTGAAAACAGAAGGAAAAAGAGCATAAAAATTGAACCGATTAAAGAAAATTGCGTACCATTTTGAATTGAGTTTTATGTTATTATACTAGAAAAATTCGCAAACAAAGAATGTGGGGGCTCAATTCTAGTCTATACAAAAAAAAAAAAAAAAAAAAAAGACTTTGACATGAAAGGGCTCTATATTGGTATCAAAATGAAAAAAAGTAATGAAAAATAATAACATAATTGAATTTGAATAGAAATAGAATTTTTTATTTTTTTTTTTAATCTTATAATGGGTTTTTTCTATGAATGAGGGGTTTTTTTTCAATTTTATTGAGTTCTTTACCGGAAATTGAAATGATACCTTTATTTGTATGCACTCATGTAAAGTGTATTAGATTTTATTGAATTTTTAAAATGTTGGAAAAATTTGTTCTAAGGTAATAATAATTATAATTAAAAAAAAAAATTTTTAAATTAAAAGCAATATTTAAATTAAAAAGTAGGGAAGCATTTTTTCAGATACTTTAAAAACTAATAAACCTAAAACTGTGATAATCTAGTTTAATAAAAAATTTTATAGATATCTTGTAGGTATTGACACTTGTTTTGAATTGGAATCTATAATGCTCTCCTTTAAGCAATTTTCAGAGGTATTTCAAATCTGGTTATGGATACTCATTTATTGTGATAACTGCTAGAATATGCTGTCATCCAATGTGTTTCCCTCTGATAATTATATATACCATCATACAATAAAAAGAACCTAAATAAGTTCGTTTCCAACCTATCCGAAGTCTTCTCTTCTGCCCAATTTTCCTTCCAATTCCTTTACCTAATACCCAAGCCTGTATATCTGTATACATACTTATTGGATATCTCTAAAGGAATTCGTTCTTAGAGTTTGAAGAGCTTGTAAAATGTACATATATAATGCAATTATCAACTAGTTTAAAGCATTTTATATTAAAAAGGATTATCGTTGCTAAAGTACCTCGTCTTTTCTAGTGAGGCTATGTTTCATTAAATTGAACCTGAATCTGAAATAAATATGCTTGCTGAGGCATGGGATGAGTTGGTAGTTACCAAAGTGGCCTCTTCAATTCATTTCAAATTTCCAGGATATCATGTAAAGGAAAAATGACATAGCTATCTTCAATTAAATTTAAAGGTTATATCTTTTTTTTAGGGAAATGAGCTTGTGTGCATTTTGACACGTTGAAAAGCTTCTAAAATTTGTAGCCAACAAATTGCTCCCAAATGGTTACTAAAATTGCCATATTAATGTTCAATTGAAAGTATATTTAAGCTACTTTCAAATAAGAGCTAACAAAAATTTTTTATTTCAAATCTTTGAATATTTAATTATTCAAACAAGTGATGAAAAAAACCAAGGGTTTTTAAAAAAGCACATTTTCAAAATTATACAGGTTTTCATACTGAGTATTTTATCGGAACCAAATATATACGTTGGTGACTAAGTTACTTACTTATAAAAACAGTAAATTTTTTAATTTTTAGGTATTAATAGCCCCTCTATGGGGAAGGTTGCCCAATTTCTCAAGGATCTAATCCTCACTACTCCCCTTCCCACAACTTTTTTAGGTTCTAGTAATTAAATTGTGAATTCCACAAAAAATTGGCATTTTACTATTTAAGCAAAAATAGTTAAAACTGAGAGACACTTTCTTCAATTTAAAGAACCGCTTTTAAATTTAAGAAAATCTTTTAACATATGTTAAAGTATAATGTTGGACCTTCAAATTTTGTATATCAACAAAAAAACATTTGAACAGGTATTCAAGTTACAGGTGTTTTAAAATAGCAAAATTTCAATTTTCAAGCCCTTATAGCTTCTAAACAGGGGACGTGACAAAAAAATTTTTTTAACCGACTCCTACTTATTTCTGAGGATCTAGCTACTCTCAATATTTCAAAACCCTAGCTTGGCCCGTTTAGAAGAAATTTGTAGCCAAAAATTTTGCAAAAATTGAGTTTTGCATAATGGTAAATGTTTGTACCGTATGGCAACCCTAAACATTTATTTGTTAAAAATAAAATAAAGTTTATAAAACCAGCTATCTTTTGCCGTTTTCAGATTGAAAATACACCTAATAGAACTCTTGTTATAACAATTTGAATATAGGGCTTTTCCCAACTTTGGGGGGCTGCAGCTCCCTAACGGGTGGGGTTACAGAAAAAAATTCTTCTACGAAATTATTTTTTTTGTAATAGCTACTCGTGGTTAAAATTTATTTTCTTTATTTCAAACGATGTAAAAGTTTTTGTAAACATACGGACAGACAGACAGACAGACGGACGGACGTACGGACAGAATGAAACTATATAGGCACATTTTTACAAAATTTTTTAACCCAATAACCCAAAATAAAACCCAATTTTCATATTTAGTCGTTCATTAAACACATATGCCTAATTATCTAAAAACTAATCTTAATAATAATATTAATCAAAATAAATCTATTTACTTTTTTATATTATTTTGCATTAAAAAATTAATTACATTTTAAATTTTTATTACAAAACCTGTAATTAAGTTAAAAAAAAACTAAATAATATATAATCATCATCATCATCATATGGCTCTACAGCTCGGGGTGAGCTTTGGCCTGCTTTACAACTGCTCGCCATTGTTCTCTATTTTGTGCTCCTGATCTCCAATTTCGGACATTAAGAATTCTAGCATCGTTATCAATATTATCAGCCCATCTATTTCTTGGTCGTCCCCTTGCTCTTGTTCCTTCAGGGATTGCATACATAATTTTATATTGAGCGCGGTTTTCCTTCATTCGAGCAACATGGCCTGCCCATCTTAGGCGCTGCGCTTTTGCATATTTTACTATGTCTTTTCCTTCTATTAACTCGGAGAGTTCAGAATTAGTTCTTCTTTCATATTCTCCACTTTCGAGTCTTTTTGCGCCAAAAATTCTACGCAGTATTTTTCTTTCAAATACTCTTAAGCTATTTTCATCATGCCTCGTCAGACTCCATACTTCACAGCCATATGTTATCACTGGTCGTATGATAGTTTTATAAATTATTAATTTTGATTGTCTGGTTATTAATTTAGATTGTATTAGCTTTTTATGTACGTAGTAGCATTTGTTTCCTGCATTAATTCTATCTTGTACGTTATGATGCATACTGTTGTCATTTCTGACTATTACTCCGAGATATGAGAAACTCTTAATACCTTCGAAATTGTATTCCCCAATGGTAATATTCTGTGGGTATCTTCTACTTTCATTTCGCGACATTTTCATATATTTTGTTTTATTTTCATTGATAGCTAAACCAACTTTTTTTGCTTCACTTTCGAGCACAATAAACGCCTCAGTCATATCTCTATAACTTCTTGATACGATTGCTATATCGTCAGCATAAGCAATTATTTGATGAGACTTTATAAATATGTTTCCTCCCTTATCGAGTTTCTCAACTGCATAATTCAATACCATGTTAAACAGCATGGCAGAGAGAGCGTCGCCTTGTCTTACACCCGACTTAATACAAAATTCTGTCGATATTTTTGATTGTATCATTATTTTAGCTTTAGATTCGCTCATTGTCATCATAGCTACGTTGGCAAGTTTTTTGGGTACTCCCTGTCTTAACAAGGAAGCAAGAACTTGATCCCTACTTACACTATCAAACGCTTGTTTAAAATCAACAAACATGAAGTGTATGTCTTTATTGTACTCATAACATTTTTCCATTGTTTGTTTCAATATAAATACTTGATCAATTGTTGATCTTTCGCTCCGGAATCCACACTGGTACTCTCCTATAATTTCCTCTGCATATGGTTTTAATCTTTCGAAAATTATATTTGATAATACTTTATATGCAGTATTTAATAATGATATTCCCCTATAATTTGTACATTCAGTTTTGTCGCCTTTTTTATGAATGGGACATAACAGCCCTGTTCTCCATTTGTTTGGCATATGTTCTTCATCCCAGATTTTGCATATTAATTTATGCATTTGACGATGCAGAAATTCACCTCCCTTTTTTAACAGTTCAGCTGTTATACCATCTTCTCCAGGGGCTTTATTATCTTTTAGCTTATGTATTGCAGTTCTTATTTCATCAAATGATATTGAGGGTATCAAGGGCTCTGCAGTATATACATCATAAATTCCTGCTGGACTTTCTAATTGTTGCACGTTCAGTAGCTCATCGAAGTATTGTACCCATCTATTTGTAACGTCGTCTTCGCTCGTGAGCATATTTCCTTGCTTATCTCTACAGATATTTAATCTAGGCTGATATCCATTAATTTCTTTCTTTATATTAATAATAATATATAAACTTTCATTTAATTTTACTACATATTTTCTATTAAGTACAATTTAATATAAGCTAATTTAGTTTTTTTTTTTTTGCATATCATTAAAATAAAGTAATTGAAAATTAATTAACTTTTTAAAATATAATTACCCTAATCGATATTTTCAATTACAAATTGGCCCCAAATTCTGTAACAGATTTTTTTTAAGGACTTTCTATATAAAATCCAATTAATTATTTAAATCCCCAAAATTTTTAATCACATTTAATTATTATTACGCTAAATTTATTTAATAAGTGTGAGGTTAAAAGAGGTTCAAGACAGATAACAAGTAACTATTACAAGAAAATAATAAGAAAACTAATACATATATATATATAATAGTTATGTATAAAAGTAGTATTATAATATATCAAAGCACCCAATATTCAGGTGCTCTATTTCGATTTAAAAGAAACGCATTAAGAATATCACCAACATTGTTATAAAAGTACTTTCAAATAAACTGACAGTATAGTGAAAGGCTTATTTGCGGTAGTATAGGTAGTAGATGTAGTAGTAACAGTTGTAGAGTAGACAATCATAGTAAACAAAATTAATTTGTATTTAATGTTGTGTTCAATTAATTGGTGTTGTGTTGTATTGCGTGTAACTTGTACATTAAAATCGGTTGTTGTTTCAATGTTTTTATTGCCCTTTTTCTTTGGTTTTTGCTTTTGTTTTGTTTATAATAAACTATTTACTAGTTTTAATTTTATTTTAGTTTTACTACTTCAGTACCAGTACTTTGAGTTTAAAGTATTCTTATACAGATTGCAAAACATATACAGAAATAATAGAGCAATGAATATTTTAAAAGCTAATATTAACATTTAATATACGTTGTGTACTTAATAATTATAGTAAATTGTTTGAGAAAAGATAAAACAAGTTAATAAATTCTTAATATCGTGTTTTAAAATTACAGTTCTAATGGGTATATCCATATATATATATATAATATGTAAATAAATATACATTCAATAAATTATAAATCAAAATAAAAAAAAAACAAACTATTAAATTCTTTTCTATTTTGTAAAAATTGAGTTCAATTATAGAATTAAATTATCTATGACATAGAAAGTACTTTATAAAATTGGATTACTTAAATAGAATAGTACATACATCAATTAAACTTATTTCCTTTAAAAAGTGTTTAAGGCTCAAATCCAGAATAACTGGCCTCAAATTTTATGACAATTGTAGTTGTATTACACATAAGTTAGAGATCAAAGGAACTTAGTTTTGTATTGCAAAAATAAAAATCAATACTAAAATAATTAAAAGCTTTTCTAGAATCTTGAATATTTGAGTTTTTCAAAAGTAATTGGAAAATTGTAACATGTATAAAAATTCTTAATAGAGATTTCATAAGGGTACTACTCCAGTTATAATACTGCAAAATGCAGTGATTTTTATATGTTTTAACTGTGAAAAACAAGTTAAAAGATGTTGAATATCGCTATTCACTTGTCAAAAAAAACTCGATCCCAGTTTAACTATACTAAGACTTGAAATGACATTTTTTCTTGATGTTCTTATTTTGACGTTTAATAGGCCTTTGAAACAAACATTGGAAGCAAGCGTAAAGTTTATATTAAAATTTTAGAAAATGTTGAGTAATTGTTTTACTTTAAATTAAAATTAAAAAATAATATTTAGTAACAACATTAAATATCTGTTTAAATATAATAAAATAAAAATACGAAATTTTAGAATTTTAAATTTTAAAAAAATTGCTCATCAAATTTGATTGACAATAAAACAAAATGCTTTTGACGTTTACTAAATTCCTTTGACAGCATCTTATTTCCAATAATTATACATTTAGTTCTTGTCGTTTATCGTACAACTTTCTACGTCTTTATGCTTGTCTCAAACGAAGTAAATATTCGAAAAATTAATTATTATTTATTTATTTATTTATTTATTTATTTATTTGTAGTACCAGACAATAGTAAATATTGCCTGATAATAATAATCCTTTGCCTATTTGACATTTGGACTTCTTATTAAATTATTTTAATATACACTATATTTTTTTATTCGATATGATCCGAACAGGATTTGAACTAGAGACTTTTCGATTGAAAAGCCGCGATTTTACCACTATATAGGTTATATTATATTAATATTAATATTCAAAAATTACGAAAAATACCATTATATTTTATATAACGAAATTTTTTATATTTAACAATTTCCATTTTGAAATTCTCCTGAAATTCTTGAGAATTACTTAAGTTGCCAGATCAATTTAATTTTTCATTCTTTTGGTTGGTTTTTTCAATTTTACGCCATATTTAGTTAATTTATTATTAAAAACACAATTACTGAACCATTTTTTTTCTGAAATATAAAATCTTAAATTGAGTGGTATTCGAAGGTTTAAATGGTGGATTAAGTTGGATAAATTTTAAGAGATTGACGAAGAAAGTAATTATTAATTCATTAAAAATTCAGAAGTTAAAATTAAAATCTTTCGAAATATATTTAAACGGTTTGGTTTTACAGTATGAAATTATAAATAGTTATTATAAATATATAATAGTTATTCTATTATTTATTATTTTCCATTAATCAGTTTATTTTTCCTAAAAGTATGCAATTAGTTTTAATATAGTTTTAACCTACATTTAAAATAATTTAACCTAAATTCTCTACATAAATAATTTGTTCAAATCAATTAAACCTGTTACTTGTATCATTTATCATACCGTTATTATACATTTAATTATCAACAGTACCATATTTTTTGGTACAATTGTCTTGTCATTAATCCATTTATGATTGAAATTTACAATAATCGACATTTAATTGATATATTGAGTTCGTATTTAATCGATTTTTAAGGCCCTCAAATATAGTAAAAACAGAATATAATGAAAATAAAAAATAAATAAATTTCTACAATTTGTATCTGATATTTTTTATATAACGAAAAGTTTGGGTGATTAATAACCTGTTGTTCTGGTTTTTTTTTATTTGTGGATTTTTTTTTATGATTTAAAATAAAAAAAATGTTTTCCAAAATAATTATGGATTATAAATTTGATTTTTTTATCTTCTTATTTAGTTTTTATTTATTTTTAATTAACTTTTAGACTTCACGTGCAGACTAAATATTTTAATTAAAAACATATACTTTTTTAATGTTTTCAATAGGAGCACTCTGGGGAATCATAGCACGTTCCTATACTTTGTCTAGATTTTGAATTCTGTACACAGTTTACCTCTCGTCTCAATCTCCATTGCAACTTAAGAGTTCTAATTTTTTGTGAATTTTAGTTTAGTACCTTGGATATCCATGTCCATTTCCATCATTTTTTATACACTACACCTAAAATAGGTATAGGGGTACATTAACTTTGGTATTATATATATAATATAAATATATATATTATATATATTTTTGAACAACGTCACCTCCTGAGTGGACTTAGCGATGTTAGTGCGTTCGTCCTTACGCCGGACATCTCGCAAAGTAATGATTCAATCTTGATGAAATTTAAAATCGAGTTACTAATGATGAAAGTAAGGAGATTGTCAGTGGACCAAATCGGAGCACATGTTTGGATTCTGAAGTTTTCGATCAAACTAATATCAAACAAGCAAAATTTCGAAGCCAATAAAGATAGAAAATTCAAATAAAATAAATTTGGTACAAAGAGGTTCCTTCCACATGCCACCAATGACCTAATAAGCATATCTTCGGAAATAATAAAGTTCGTAAATTAATATTCAGTACAAAATAGTTCTTAATGTTCCTAAAATGGATTAAAGTGGGAGTTCGTGCAACTGTCAATTGAATTTTTCTGGTGTACAGTATTCCTAAGTCAGTTCAAACAACTTCTTGTTGTTTCATTACTTGTTTTTAATATGTATAATTAAATATGTATTAATATCTTTCGAAAAAGCAGTTTAAACTTGTGATATAATTTATAAAATAAGGATTTGGAAATAAGTTGATTATTAAAATATTTTAAATTTGAACATATCTGAGCCACAGCAAACTAAAGTTGATTAAATATTGAATTTAATCTTAAACTAAGATTAAAACTTCATTATTTTTATTTTATGACAACATTCCACCTGCAACACATGTCCAAGGATTCAATGAATTTTATTAACTACAACAGACCGGCTTATGTATTCTGTATTCTTCACATCTCATTCATCTCAACTAAAACTGAACTAAAATTCTCAGAATAATCTACAAAAAAACAACGACCATTTTTATATAAAAATATTAAAATAACAGTTGAATATAATTGGAAATTTATTGTCGTTCTGGGAATTTTCACAAATCCAGATTTATTATTATTGAAAAATTGTATAAGAAGATTTCCAGTTTTTTTATGTAAATTGAAATAAAATATGAAAGAGAAATGAAAACAGAAAGAGAGGGCAAATAAATACACAAAAAAAAAAATTTATGATTGTGTCAGAAAAATGTATACCTAAATATAAATATACATATATTTTTTATAATATTCGTTTGGATATACTTTTACTTTCTTTAAGCCTTCCGTATTCCCACTGAAGTACTTTAGTTTTTTACCGGATTAAATAAATAGTTTTACTGTACATTAAAACATTCCTAAAAAAAAATTAGTTGGGATTGATTGTATGTTTTTTTTTAACATTACCCTTGGTAACAAATTTTAAAACATATTTTATTACAGTTATTGTACTTATAATTTTATACAATAGATATAAATATAACTTATTTAAGCAAAAAAGGTACAATTGAAGCTACCCGTAATATTTAAGTTTTTTTAAATTTTTCCGAATTTATTTGAATATTTTATGAATAAATCACTTTGTTTTAAAAATCTTAAGATAAAAGTATTACGCTTAAAATTTTTTAATTTATTTGCAAAAATAACGCTGATATGATTTTGTAGCTACATTGGAGACAGAATTAGACTAATAAGCAAACCACCCATTTTTAAAACGAAACTAGGAATGGTCCTCAAAGAAATATAAAACTCAACATACTTTTTGATTTTATGATTAGGTCCAATCTATAAATCACACATCTTACCTGAGATAAATTAGACATAATTCTCAAATTATAAACTCACGATCCTCAAACTTCACCAACTTACTTCGAAAATATCCAAAATTAAAACATCCGTTTTTTATAGATATAAATTTAAGAATACCCGATTCACGTTGCTGCCCTCTCATTAGAAAAATTTTTTGAGGCATTTAGTCAAAGCTGTATTGGACGAAATTGGAAGAAAATTGCTTCCAACATTTTTTTCGACCAACCGTCGGGCCGACATGGGTTAACGAATTCCAAGTCTCTTAATAGTATCAATTCTCAAGGAGCAAGAATGTGCATTATAAGGCAATTGGTCAAACCATTTTTATTTTAAAACAAAGAAGTTAAAGTTCTTGCACCACAATCCCAACTTGGCAGTCCAGTAAAGCAAAATGTTTTGTACAAGATTTCTTTAAACACCAAATTTCATGGTAATCGGCTGAGCAGCATACACACAAACAAACAAGCAAACACACACAATGGAGCCATATTGGAAGGCTCTAAAAGCTTATATTTAAACTGAGAAAAATTCGGCAGCACGAAAAAAGTCCCCAAACAAAAATTGGAAAAAGTTTCTGATTTCAGTGACTTTTTTCATACAGCTGTAAAATTCGGAGTACTTTAAAACGGTTTTTGATTCAGTACGTGTCCCTCTGTTAAAAATTATCTACATTATACATTTTCTAAATTTAAAAAAAAGAGATCATTATCTCTTTCGCGTCAAACGACAATATCTCGTAAAGAGCAATTGCTGCTCAATATTCCAACACTTTGTGATATTAAACAACCATAAAAAGCAAACAAAAGTGTAATGATAATTTTACACTTTTTTGATGCGAAACAATCATCTTGCTCTTCCATGTAAAAACGAAATGAATCTTTTATATTTTAATAAAAACATTTGATTAGAAGCAATAAATTAATATGACAATTTAAAGATGTCAATCAAAGAAGACAAAATAAAAACTTTCAGAGAAATAAGGAAACAAATCATTTTAAACGATGATTCTTTAAAAAATACATCAGAAATTCCTTAATAAAATGAGAATTACAATAATATTAAAAAATTCCATTTCACGTAAATGAAAAAAAAATCAATTTTAAATTTAATTAGAAAATTTGAAGAATTTTATCGTTTAATTTAAAAAAAAGTGTAAAAATAATAAAAATAAAATATCAGAATATTAAAAGAAAGTTGTGCGTCAATTACATTAAAATAAAACGGGTAAAGCAATTCAGAGTAATATCGTACATCTAAAGTACAAAAAACTTCACAGGAATGATAATCATTCGGAAGCTTGTTTTCCTACATAATATAATCTCTTTCGGTACAAAAACATTTAGTTCTTACAGCATCCCGAATTTAAATTTGTACATTAATGGGTGTAGCTAATCAAAAGAAATTCAAAAAAATTAAATCGTTGGATCCGTTAACTGATTCAAAGATTTTTGAAAATTTTTCGTTTGTTTTTTCCCTCAATAAAAAATAATATATTGTATTCAAATTTTGTACGTTCGAAGTAGTTCGGAATAGATAATATAAAGCCTTACGAATTTGTTAACCCATTTCCACGCAACGGTTGCTAAAAATATTTTACTAACAAGTTCTATTTAATGTTTGACTGGATTGATTTGAACCTGACACATTGAAAATGTACAATGCGATCAATTATATTAGACGGATATCTCTGTTTTGCATTTTACTTATATACCCCAGCCGCTGACAAGCTTCATAGAGCTTCATGTACATGTTGAGGAGGTGAAGTGAAGAAAATTAAGTTTTATAATGGTTCCAAAAACTTTAAAATATAGGGACATATTTAACTCTACCAAAATTGTAATTTCATCAGGTCAATTTTTGAGTAATTTTTGTGAAACCCCCATGTACCGCTGGGATGTCCTGGGTTAATTTATGAATAAAATTTAAACTAAAAAAAAGTTATAAAACAGATTCCAAGACAAATTATAATCAACTTCGTTTCTCAATTTCAATGGGTACACGCATTTCAATCCTTCTCTGTATATATCACTTTAATATTAAATTAATTTATATAATTTCTAAATCTAAACTATTAGGCTTTACTGTTATTCCCCATGTTTTTTTGTTTTATTTTAAACTTTGTTTTATGAAATTCGGGGAAAAAAATTTACATAAAAACGCATTGCAGACAAAAACCCAAATTGCATATAAATTGAGTTAAACTCAATTTTATTTTATTTTTTCTCTCTCATTCTTTCCTTCAAATTAGTACAAACAACTGTAACAAATTCCTTTGTTTCCCGTTTTTTGAATACCAAAAATTGATCTCTTTTTTTTTGCTGGATTCCTGTTTTATCTTTTTTTACTTGTTTGAAAGCTGTTCCAAAAAAAAAGAAAAACTTAAATTTATTCAGTAAATGATTCCAATTTCATCCTCTAATTTTCATATTCCAATTTGTAAAAAGATTTTTCTTGTACCCTATGTGGCAGTACTGGAATTCATTCTCAATATACAATTGGGATAATGTCAACTCATAAATCAATGAAGAGGTAATAAAATTTTACGCAGCAATTTACTAAAAATGAAAATCACGCAAACATGGGAAAAGAATACATGGGATACGGTATTAAAGAAGAGAAAGGAACACGAATATAATTTGTGTAAAATTTACATAAAACATTCCTGGAATATTGCAGTCAATTTGTTTATACAAAAACCATTAACCAGTCAAATTTAATTAAGTTTAGCAATTTTTAAAATGAAAAATTTGAAAAAGAATTTGTGTTGCTTTGTGATAAATTTATAAAATGTCCTAATGGTATACGTGTTATATATATTAAAAGTTAATTAAAAATTAACAAATTAGTCCCATTAATATTTTTTTGCTAATAATTTGTCTTTGAAATATTAGAAATTAGAATTTAAAATTTGTTGAAAAAAAATGGGTTTTGTAACTTAATTTTAAAAATAATGTATCATGATTATAGAATAAAGAGATATTTATATTCCTATTAGGAGAATTGAATATTTATGATATTCTATTAGATTAGGATTTAATTTAATATAATTCACAATTTTTACCAGGTATTGTACCAGATTACATTAAATTGATATCAATACTACATTATTTCCCATCTAATACAAGAATTATGATGTAAAATACTTCGAATGGCCGCGCTGTGCTCTACGAATGCCTCTAATGGAGGTTATAACGCAAAAATTTTAATAGCATTCCGAAAATGCAATAATGAGTGTATTATCCTGGCGAAGTAGCAAAAGTTTTTGGTCTTAAAAACTCTTAAGATGAAAGATCGCTATGGTTCTAATTATACATAAAACCCCTATTATAACAATTTTTCAATTCAAATGTAAAACTTTTTAAACGCCCAATCAAAAGTACTCAAAATCTTTAAGTTAATATTTTCGATTACCAAATAGATACAAAAATATACTCGTGGAAGAATAAATCACTCTAAGTCATATGTACATTACTAAATAAATCCAATGTCAATCAAAAAAACAAAAACTATTATTATATAATATCTATATAAAATAAATATGTGTTCTCATATTCAAAATTTTATTCAGTGATTTATTTTGGATTTTATTTCTACAAGATATTAATGTATATTTTAACTTAAGTCAAGATCTATTAAAATAGATTACATTTGTATTGAACATGCACATGTTTCACAATTGTTGGATGATTTCTTCATATAAAATAAAATCTTTCCATTATTTGACTTTAGCAAAAAAAAAAACTTGGAGCTATTTCGAGATTCGATAATGGTAGTAGAATTGAGAACTTCCACAATAACAATTTGAAATCAAATTAGATTTCTAAAATTAAGAAAATGTCATCCGAAATTTTAATGATTTCAATTTTAAAAGAATAACAAGGAGGAGAGTAGAGTAGAAATTGTCAACTCTAGGATATCCAAACGAACAGAATATAAATATTTTATCATTTGCGTAAAATCATAATGCACAACTTATAAAAATACTTAAATACCAATACGTGGCGCAAAACGGCCGATATTATTTGAATGTTTAATAACTTTTTAAATTTATTTATATTTTTTGTTTTTATTTCAGAATTTTGTGAAGAAACGTTTGGGAATTGGAAATGGAACAGTACACAACAGAACAGCGATCAACAATTTTTGAATTTTATTTTGAAAATCAACGGTCAATTGTTTTGACGCAGTGTGCTTATCGCAGTTTTTATAATGTACGTACTGGACCTTCAGCATCAACAATAAACCGCCTGGTTGCAAATATTCGACAACAGGAAGAAACGGTCCACAAGGAAGAAAATATCCAACTTGTTGTGGATAGTGTACAGGATAGTCCAGAAACATCAACAAGAAGACGTTCAGCACAACTGGGGCTATCGCGGAGGTCCGTTCAGAGGATTTTGGCCACAGTGCACATGTTCCCGTATAAGATTCAGCTTACACAAGAATTGAAGCCGATGGGCTTGATTACTGCATTTCATTCCGACAAAAAAAAGAAGCGATTTCAATTGGCCCCCTTCGTTCACCGGATTTAACAGCGCCAGACTGTTTTCTTTGGGATGATTTGAAAGAAAGGGTATACGTAAACAAGCCAGCGACCATACCAAAGCTAAAACAAAACATTCGCAATGAAATTCAAGCCATAACACTGGAAATTTTACGAAAAGTTATAGAAAATGTATTGGAAAGAGCACGAATGTGCGAAGCCGAAAATGGTCACCACTAGCGGGATATAATTTGTCATACTTAAGCTAAAAATATTCCCCATATACTGTTTAACAAAAAAATAATAATAATAATAACTAACCATTAAATAAAAAAGTTATTAAACATTCAAACTATATCGGTCGTTTTGCGCCATCCTGTACAAACTCTTTAGCTGTTATTCAAACCTTTTTCTCTTAAGAAATATGTAGGCATTTAACTTAACTACTTTTGGGAAAATTTAAACTAACCAGCTTTATTAAATATAGATTAATGTTCTTCTGATAAAAGAACTTGAATTCGAACCAATAGAAAAGCCAAAACTGTATTTATGAAAATTTCGCATTCCCAGCTTCTTCAGTTTTTGAATTCCGTGCAAACAGCCAAATTGATCCGATCCATAAACTTAATTCCCTACCTACCCCTTCATTAGAGCGTCACAAACTTAATGGAAAATTTAGTATACCTTTCGGAATAACAATCATGCAGGTATAACAACGTATCTCAAAGATTAATTTCCTTCATATTTAAAAGATAAACGACGAAATTGGATCACAAAACCATCAAATCCAATATTTCAACATAAAGTTTTATTTTGATTATTAATCTACATTGAAAATATCTTGAAAATAAATAATCAGTAATTAGAAAAAAACAAAAGTAAAACAAAGAAAATTCATATAATCGTCCTCAAAAAGCCGTTTATCTTCTCACATGCAAACAATAAATTTTAATCAAAGTCAGATTCAGTTCATCACCATTCCCTTTTTATATAAATGTTGTAAATGTGCAAGATAAATGTATACTGTCGTCCTTTTTGACAACTTAATTCATATGGAATCCTTATGAAAATAATTTTCTTTTCTTATTTTATATATTTTTGAAATTTTATTACTTTTTCCTTTAAGCAAAACTGATAAATAATAAGTCAATATTTTAACAACCTACCACATCTGGTAGATAATTTTTTTTTGAAGTATTCTGTTATTTATTGATCAAAAAAAGTGAAAATGAAATTTATTTTCAATACAATCGTATTGTAGGATATTCCG
This sequence comes from Dolichopus griseipennis, assembly GCA_963082915.1. Classification (NCBI taxonomy): domain Eukaryota; kingdom Metazoa; phylum Arthropoda; class Insecta; order Diptera; family Dolichopodidae; genus Dolichopus; species Dolichopus griseipennis. The sequence continues at coordinate 365,532,250 of OY720441.1, forward strand.
ACAAGATTTGTAATGTTAATATAAGAATTATTGATTAATTGGAAACTAGTGACAAAGGTAAGCGGGAAATCTTTCCTGAAGTGATCTGGAACACCAAGTGATTACGTCCAAGGCTAGGTAAGAGGAAGGAAGGTAAATGTTTGTCTAGATGATGAGCTCAAAGGCAGTTAGAGAAACCACTGAAGAACAAATTTTTTATTTTCAACTGTACGACATCAGAATTTTGTGGTATTGTGGATCGGCTAATATAAAACAAAGAAGAACTCTGTCGATGGGGTGTATTGGGGGGAGTGAATCCGTCAACGACGATTGTAAAAATAGTGTGTTTCGAAATTGATTGTCAAAACTAATAACTTAACCTGCTTAATGTGTTCCGTCTCTTTTGACCCAAAATTATTATCAATATTTGAATCTTACTGTGTAACCTTGGTTAATTCATATCGGGCGCATAAAAGATCTTTTTATTGGACCGATATTATGATGTTTGGCATTTTATTAAAAAACTCTCCATACAAGTAATAAAGAGCTAAAAACTGTATCATTAGAACTCCTGTCACCATAAAAACGGAAGTAATCTTAAAATGTTCATAAAGTCTACCGCAACATTTTCTTGTGATGATGTCAAAGCTATAGAAGTAAAATTCAACAAATAGTTATTTGAAATTACAGAACGCCTTAAAAAATAATAAAGAATTCATAATACCATTTTTTCAACATGCTTCACATAATCACATGAAAATATTGAAGGACATATGACAATACATTAATACGTTCTGATAAGTATTGGTATATAAAGATAAATGAATGATCCTGACAGTAGTAAAAATTTTAATCACTCTTTTGAATCTTTATTTGAATTTTTATATGATTTTTATACCTTTGTTTCTGAATCTATATAAGCTATTTTTGTTATATATGTACATTTTATCAATACATTCTTTATGTGCTCAAATATAAAATACTATTACTTTCTGAATTTCATTTGATAAGTTTTTATGTATTTTTAATATTTCCAATATATATTTGTTGACAAATGAACGTAAAATCGAAATATTTATTAACAAATACAAACATAAGTGTCATTTCATTGTTTCAGAAATTATTGAGTTATTTTTATTAAATTTCAAAAGATTCTTAAGGTAATATTATTTAACTTTACTTCAACAGTTGAATATATTTGTCATATCATTCTATTAAGGACAGGAAAACCCTTCAATAGTGAGAATTGAAAATTTCCCCAACTTTAGTTAAAATTTTCATCATCATTAATTGGGTTTTCCTGGAAAGTCTAATGAAACCTTAAAGTTACCCGAGCCATAAAATGACGTATAAATTAATTTTAATTAACTGAAATTAACTCCTCTTAAACCCTATATTTGTTTTACTCCATTTTAATATTTTTTTAAAGTTCAACGACCTTAATTATACCAACCATTGAAATCTGAAGCTAACTACCAATTAAATTTACCTAGTCAATTCCAAAAAAAAAAACATTTCGCAAAAAATATTTGAAAATTAAACATTTTTTTTATTTTCAAAACACTGCAATGCATGCAATACAGGCAATGCTTCAAACCATTTTTCACCAAAAATTCGGTCAATTGGATAAAATGAATGATATTTCATTTATACAACTCAACTATACTATGTGGTAAAGTTTCTGGTACGTATTTCTTTTGTTTCGCTTTTGAATATTTCAAGTTCTAAAAATTTTCAAAAATTTTATTAAACGGAAAAATTTAACTTTAAATGAATTTTCTTTTGTTTCATGCACATTTTCCACCACTTAATCGGTACAGGTGAATGCAAATTCATATTTTGTAATTAACTAAATGGGGGATTTAAAAATAAAAAAATTTTTATTTATTCAAACTTTTAAATTATTTTGTACTAATTTCGTTTTTATTAGTTTAAACTTGGCGGTACTTTTATACTCTACACCCAAAATAGGTGTTAGAGTATGTTAACTTTGGTACAGTGCTTGAAATTACCAAAATGAACCAAGCTAGGTTTGAAAAGTATATATATTTTTGCCTAGCATCACTTCCTGAGGCGATTTAGCGATGTTCGCCTATCCGTCCGTATGTCGGTCTGGATACCTTTCACACACCTACCAAGATTTAACAAACATTACTTCGAAATTAATAATGATAGAAGCTTCAAAAAAGAGTGTTCTATTTTCTTTCGATTGATCGATAGGTTTGGAGTGGTTGTTCGGTACCTCTCACAGATCTCGGAAGATCTTACAAGCATTAAGGTCATTGCAGTTCAAACTTTTTGTATTAACCGTTATTCGTTTACAATTTTATTTAGATCTTATTTGAAAACCATAGTATCAACAATTTATCCTGGAGATATTACCTCATTTAAAAGCCAATATTCTATATTGTTTTTTGAAAAACTTTCCCCCGCTCCATAAAAAATCTCAAAAGCTAAACATACTAAAAAAAACAAAGTCTCACAAATCCATTCTCCTGCACATCTGCAACTCGTTAAATTCAAAATCTGCCCTAATTTTACGATTTAACAAAATACTTCCAAATTGTTTATTATTTCTAATTATATCTTGCATTAAATTTTCCCAATTAGTGTTTAAAAATTCTTTAATCTTTAAAATTCTGACCTCAGTTCTATGGTTGTATAATCAATTCTAATTTCTGGTATAGTCACATTATGGTAGTAACATTTCACCTGCTAACAATCCATGAAGTGTCCAATTCTTAAGTAAAAATATTTTTTAAAACTAATCCTTAAAGTGAAAAACCACAATTTGTTTTTATAAATTCTTATGTGTATATGTATGGGATTGTATTCCTGTGTAAGTTCAACAATAAATTAGTGTTCATCTTCTAACCATTTTTTTTTTATTTTTTCCTTTAATTATTTTTCTTCGTTTCTATACGAATGGCTTTATTTTTTGATGTTTCTGACTATATATATATGTAGTATAGGATTATATATATATATATATATATATTTATATAAGCCGACAACAGAAAAACAAAAAGCCATTCAAATATATTTCTAAATTGAAAGTTTTGTTGGCTTTTTCATAGGTAAGATTTAAGGTAAGACCTAGGCAAATAGAAAAAAAAGAAAATGAATTTATTTTAGAAATTGTAAAATTGAAGTGAATGGTAAACCTCAAGGTTTTACTTACACCTTGCAGGAAAAACAAACAAATGTTAATGGAAATTTTAAAGCTTTAAAATAAAGATAAAATGTGAAAAAAAGAATCTGCAAGAACAAAATGGAAAGAAGTTTTTCCATTCAAATAGAATTTATTTATTTTGATTAAACTTTGTTTAAATAAAACGTTTTTTTTTATAACCTACATCCTTGTTAAAGTACAGTTAGAAACAGAGTTTCTTATTTTCTTCTTTTAAGAAAGACATGGAAAGCTTCGAATACCAACTATTGGAGCTGTGCGTAGTTCCTATTGGCAGTGTACGACTTTAACACACTAAAACCACAATTTTTTTTAACCAAACTTTGGGATGCAAACTGTTATACAAAATGTACAGCTTGCTTCACATGATAAGGATGTGAAAGATGTGATTGTAAGGATTCTTAAATTATGGAGATTGTGGGATATTGGATAGGATATTTAGACGAAAGATGTTAATGTTTTTCTTAAATCTTTCCAAACCGTACGAAAATGTATTACCAACTTGGGGGAACGTATTTGCCGTCTGTGATTTTATTTACAGAGCATAGCTATAGATTATAGAGCAAAAAGTTATGAACCAGAAGCTTTTGAAATATTTAGATCGCAAAGATTTTTTCCATGATAATTAAAAAGGGGTTAAACTACCCGTCGTTCAACTGGTGTTCTCATGACCTACCAATGCAAGAAGCTTATGTTATCTGATGCCAATGTTGTAGCTTCCAATCGAGTTTGGCAAGATGGTTTGTTGGCAAAATGTAAGGTTTTAGATCTAGGTAAGCTCTTTTTTAAATGGATTCGAGTTTTCCTTTCGAATCGTATTCTCGCCAATGGATATTTATCCAAAGAATTTAAAATAAATGAGGGCACCATCAGGGATCTGTTTTATCTCCTAGTCTCTTCCTAATATTTATAAATGACCTACATTCAATAACTGCCAAACCAATTCATTCGCAAACGACAGCACTATTGTTGCTTCCTATGAATTCCATAGCCGCTATAACATTATTCATCAAATTAAACAATTGACGGTATTTTGTAAAATAGTCAACATCCAGTTTTGGATATAAATTACTAAGCAACCAAAATAATCTCCAGAAGTATTATAACAAAGAAAATTCCAGAGAAGATCTTTACACATTGATTGTTTCAATATTAAAATTTGTTTAACATTCATATGGTATTAAAAAAAAACAACATTTTAAACTTTATTTGTTTGTAAACATTTATTTAGGGTTTATTTTGTACTTTCTTTAGACTTGATAAATCGTTTTTTAAAAATAAATTTCTTCAAGGTTTTATTGATTTACTACCCATCCTTCCAAATAAGACAATACATGATATCAGATATTAAAATATAACTAGAAGTAAAGATTTCAGAAAAAATTTATTCATAGATTACAAAATTTTAAATTCTTAAAACATACAAAACATCTCTTGTCTGATATAAATTAATTTTCCCGATAATATTAAAAAAAAAAAAGCACAATAACAAGTTTTATTTTTCTAATCCTTCCATAGATTTTTTTTACAATAAATTATAGATTTTGTTTTTCTTTTATTGTGACAGGACATTTTCTTGCGTAATATTTTGTTTTTATTTTTTTGTCGATTTATTTTTACTTTAACAAAAGAATTTCCAAAATTTTGTTTTTATCTTGGATTATTGAATGATAAATCAAACTTTAAAAATTTAAAAAGGTTTGAGATAAATGAGTGGCGTACAAAATCTCGCGTTTCAGAATATCGTGTGTCAAAATCTCGTGTGTCAAAATCTCGTGTGTCAAAATCTTGTGTGTCAAAATCTGGTGTGTCAAAATCTCGTGTAACAAAACCGCTTCAGAATCTCACACATCCATATTTATAGATATCCTAGAAAAAGCGTATAATCCTACATCTGAATTCAACCCTAAAATCCCTCCTAGTTAAGCATCTCGCATATATAAATGTATACACATATTGTGCAAAACACGTACAATCCTGTACCTCGTACAAAATCCCTCATAATTATATTTTTGCATACATATTTTAAAATTAAGAAATACATATTTTAAAATTGCGGCTGCCCCCGCTAAACAAAATATTAAAACCTTGATTTTGAAAACAACTCAAAAATCCTTCCTAATTGTATTTCCGGCTAATATATTTTAACTACAAAACTTTTAAAACAGTGGGCGTTGCCGACCCAAGCTCATGTTAAACAAATTGTTAAATCCCTTAAACCAACCCTAAAATCGATTCTAATTGTATTTCCTACATATGTATAGTATTTCAACTAAAAAATTATAAAAAGCGCCAGATTTTACAACACGAGTTTTTGAAATACGAGATTTTGACCAGCGAGATTTATAAAACCACGAGATTTTGATACGCTCCCGAGATGAATTATATTTTAACGACTACAAAAAAAAAACAACACAAGACAGAGACAGAAAATGATAAAGCAAATGAAAATGTTTTATAATGTATGGAATTAAAAAAAATAAAAATAAAATTTTGTTTTTCTTTTTGAAAATCTTGATGTCTACTTTTTTTTTCAAAAAGAAAATCCAATTTGAAAAATTATCAAATTTGACAGCGAAAAAATTTATCAAATATTTTCAATTTTTCTTTTTTTTTTTTGGTATATTTTGATATAATGAGTTTATTTGGTTTTACTCTATCCATCTGACTGTCTGTGTGAGTGTTTACTTGTACATCGTTTGAAGCAATAGCTATAGGTATAATATAAAAAATTTAAATTTGTGAATCAACATTTTTCAACCACATCCGTTACCGACGTACAAACACACATAATTCGGAAATGTTCGATATTTAACTTATTATATTCATTAACTTATTATTATATACAGTTTGCTAGATATGGTAGATTAGGGCTGTCAATCATCGTGGCTGGTGCTTCAATGTATAAATATAAAATTTTCGAATTGTTATGGTTATAGCCAATCTACAATGAACGCTCTCGTTTCGCTCTTTACACGTAGCTATCTGTCAAACTGTCAAAGTTAAATCTATTTAATTATATGAAAGGGTATACAATAGACGCAGCCCTGACGCAGCCATTATGCAGCCAATAACAAAGCAGTTTAGCTTTTACCTTTGTCGCTTTCTCTACGTACTCAAATGTCAAATATATACAAAAATTTAAACTTCAATATTATTTTCAACATGTCCTAATTACCAGGAGCTTCTTAAATTAAAATTAAGTGTCTCTTGATTTCATAAAATGTTTGTTTATACTATATAAAGTTCTAAAAAAAAATTCCAAATTTGTATGCAAACGACAATATTAATTCTTAAACCCAACATTATAGGAGGGGATATAGATCTTTAAGAATCTGCATAAATTTCCTGAGAAAGCATTTACCAATTCCACTTAAGGTATGATAAGAATCAAAAATTAAAAATTTCGCTGTCTGCGTACATTTTCCCAAAGCTAAACGTTGGAAATATTGTAGTTCTAAAAATAAATTTCGACATATGCTCATCGTTTTGCTACTAACAACGGAAACCTTTAATATTAACGAAAATGTTTCTCAAAAACTTAGTATGGTACATTGTTTAATTTTGGAAATGTTCTTTTGAAAAACGCTTGATTTTTTTCATTACTTCTTTTACCTTCTGTTTTTTTGAAAATTTAATCGCGAATTTCATTGAAACTTATTCTTTACTTTAGATTTTAAAGAAATTTTTACTACTTTATACATTTAATTCGATATTAAATTTATATATGTTTTACATGTCTGAAGTACATGGCATCCAACTTATGACACAATAATTTTGGATTGTACCTTTACATCGTAGCACATTATTAAAAATTTATAGTTATTTGACATTTGAAACTTTAAAATAAAAGTTTTATGCAGGTATTAATAGATTATGACAATTTGAACTAAATTTTTCAGTTCAGGTTAATATTAAAAAGGATTTTACATGAAGGTACTAATAGTGGCATAATGTTTAACGCCATGTCATTTTATATTTCCGGAATTCGTTGATTTTATTTTAAATTATTCAAAAATAAAGTGATAGAATTTTTGGGTTGCATTTTTGCAAGAATTGAATAATTTCATTTGTTTTTTTTCTAAATGATTTCATAGAAATTTCAGAACTTTGAGAAGACCCCATTTATCATCCAAACTATTTATCATTTTGAAAAATTCATATGGTAGATTCTATTTAAGGGATTTGAAATTTACAATAAAATTTACATTTATACATTTCTTAGAAAATGTTAAGCACTTATTTGTGTTAACAATAAGTACACTCCTTTCACGTAAACTTGGACCTTTTTCAATTGAAATTTGTCTTTTTTTTAAAACGCACTTGTAACTTTACCCATAAGTCGAAATTATATAATTTGGAATACCTAGTCTGCAATTCTATTATAGAAACTTAAAATTGAAAAAAAGAATAAGATAAATCCTATAAAATGGTACCTAAATTTTTGGGGGCTATTTTTTGAAGGTCGGCTAAAGAATTGAACTTTTTTTTTGGCTAAAGAACTTCAGGTTCTACTACAAAATCAGTTAGTAACTTTTTTCAAATGTATTCATTCGACTGCGGATCTCAAGAAACAGGGCTTATGAAAGAAAGAGCAATTTAATTTGAAAGCTGAGAACTATTTGTATTTGAGAAAAGAACAAATTCATTTGAAAATAGAAAAATTTTATATGAAATTGAACCAATTTCAGGAGGAAAAAGTTCAGTTGTTCACTTTCGCAGACGTTTGCACCGAGTAGATAATGAATAATCAGGCCCCTATTGCACCAACCACTTATCTATAATCAGTAAATTAAATAATAATTTATTTGATAAGTTTTTTTTGCACCAAACCCATGCTTTATTAAAATTCAATTGTAAATATCATTCACTTATCAAAAATATGATCATATGATTATTTGATAAGTGATAAGTTGTTAGTGTAGTAGGGATCAGGCATTAAAATTATATTTAAAATATCAGGTAAGTTCAAGAATATCCATAAAATTTTCAAACACTTGTAGGGTTTTTTGTAAAACTATATCGAAAACTTACAAACACTTGTAAAATTACTTAGTCAAAAAAAAAAATTAATTGGAAATCGAACTTTTTACAGAATAAAAAAAAACATTACAAGTACGCATCAAAAAACTTTTCTCCATTTTTATTTATTTCTTAAGAAAAAATAGTTTTTTAAAAGTTTTAAATTGTTTCTAAACAGTCGATTATTTAATGGCTGACGGCATACTGGGAATGAAAATTGATAAGTTTTTTTTTGGTTTTTTTATAATAAAAGTTGGACACATACCCTTCGGAAGCGATAGCTGCAATATATTTTACTTCAAAACTATTAAAATAAAATAAACTTACGAAATTTTTTGTATTTTATTTTTAAAATAAACGTGACGTTCAATTTTATTTTATTTTTTTTAATTTCTTTAGTCATTGTAAATTGTTTAAAATATATTTTCAATTTTAACTGCATATTTTCGAATAGAGTTTATTATTATAGAAGATAAGATAAAGTTCCAATTGTCTTATATCAAACTGCAATTTGATGTCATGCCACCAAATGGAAATGGTGTTTATTCTTTTTAAATTGGAATGTACATTAGAAAAGTTTTGTATATAGAAGATACATTTCATAGAATTGCAAAATATTTCCTATGAGATTTGAAAATTTGAAAACTTAACACTTTTCCAATTTTAGCGAAATGGAAAATTCTTGTTATTGAGTTTAGAAGAATATCTTTTTACTACCTATGGAATTAAATTTATCTTCAAAGTTAAATTGTTTCGAAGCATCATATTACATTTTTTAAAAGTTTTGTCTATTTTCACGGGAAATAAAACATACTGTTAAAATTTAAGATTGATTTACAAAAGTTTACAAAAAAAATTGCATAAGTTTATTAAAAAATATTCAGTTATTGTACACTTGATGCACATATGGGATTAAATTTGGATGGATCATAAATCTTTGTCTCAAAATGTAATAAAAATTCTTAAAACTGATTCTTCAAAGGTTTTACCTTGAAATTAAAATGGATTGTACAAGCTTTTCTTCCTCCATATTGTGGTTTATATTGTAAAGTCTCGTTATTTTGTATCGGAACCCACCCAGCCTCCAAGTCCAATTTGGTCCATTTGCGAAGCTGTTCTTTATTTTGGCAAAAATAGAATTCATATCAAATTTCATTAAAATCGGTTGAGACATTTCCTAAACTTCTGAAAACTCTAGACCACATGATGTCCCCAATTTGAATTCATTCCAACGATTAGAACACGAGAATCTCAAAAAGTTTGGTGTTTTTGTATGGGAGCCTCCCGATCACGTTGTCCGATTTAGTCCATCTACGAACTTAACCTTACTTTTGACGAATAAAGCATTTATACCGAATTTCATCAAAATCGGTTGAAATTTACGCGAGCTATCGTGTTCGCAGACATACACACACACAAACAACTTTCGGGTTTATGCATTTCCGTAAAATTGAAATAACTTTCAATAGGACGGAACTAATTCTATTTGTTTTTTTAACCGACCAACTTATAACATTTTCTTTCATAGTATATATACTGAAGAAAAGCTAAAAATATGGCTTATTATACAGTCCCTCATTTGATAAGGTAATATTTTAATAACTTTCCTCCAAAAAAAACTCCGAAAAGATTAGGACTTACATAAATATTCATTATTTCCCTTTTAAATTTATTTTTCTTTTAAATTTATTTGAAAGCAACAAAACTAAGCTTTCAAAGAAATAAAATATCCATGCTGGATGATTTTTAAAATATTTCTAGTAAAATTTTAGCCCTTAAAAAGAATTAAGCCTTTTTTTTAAATTTATTTACACATATTTTACATTAAAACTTCACTTAAGGCCCTATTTTTGATATTTTGTTTTTTTAATAAGAAATTCCTTGAATTTTTTTATTCTCTTTGAAAACTCTTTTTTTTTAATTTTGATTTTTTGAAATTCTGCTTCTCCCCAATTATTTATAAAAAACAAAAAATTGTTTATTTTTTTTCTTAAAAAGGTTCAAAAAATTCCAAAAAAAATATTAAATATTACTGGTAAAAATGGCTACTATTAAAAAAAATTTAATATAACGCCTAATGATAAGCAATTTTATCGAAATTATGTTTTTATTAAATTGCCTTTACGTTTGTTTTAAATTTTATTTGATTATATGTGTTTGTATGTGTTGGTTCAAATCTTATACAAAGATTTCAGATGTCAATACTTTTAATTACAGGACACCTCAGGTTTTTCTAACAGACCCTTTTAAATAATGAACATTTCATATAAATTAATATTAGTTCAGAGTCTAAAATAGCCATCTACTACTAGATGGCTTTTTTTTTGCTAAACGCTAACTGTTTAACTGTTAGGCTAATAAGCCTCTCTATACCAAAGGTACATGTTAGAAAAGGGGGTCATATTATATTCGTGTTATTAGTATATTAATGAAACCCACATACAATTTTAAACATGAGATAGTACTAGTCCTTATAACATGTAGAAACGTCTTAGATTTTCAATATTTACAATTCTATTTTTTGTTTATATTATAATATTTTTTATTAGAGTTATATGGTATTATACATCTGTGAGTTATATTATTCAATTAAATTATTTTTTTAATATTTTGCATTTGGTATTAGTAATCTTGAATAATTTGCGGTTAAATTCAAGAAAACCTTCTCTAATTCCTTAATTTAATTAAACAGATAATTATTTAAATGTGTAATTATTTTTCATTTAAAGCAAATTCTTTCTCTAATAATTTCACAACTTTTTTTCATATTTTCCGCAAAATTTGTCCAAAGGAACAAAATGAAGCAAATTAAATCTAAATTTTTAAATTATAAAATATTTAAAAATCTTTTTGAAAAAATCAAAAAAACATCAAATAAAAAATGGAAAACCCAACCATTTTCGGATTTGGTTAACTCAAAACTTTTTATTAATAAATACTACTGTTAAATTAAAAATCTGTATAGGAGAACTTTATACCACTACAAACGTACAAAAAAAAAAACAAGAAAAAAAAATTTTAAAACAAAATAAAACCCTAAAAAAAATACAATAAAAAAAGAGACCAGTCCAGAACTTTATTTTTTTTTTTATTTAAATAAATTCACTGTATATAAAAATAACTGTTTTTCCATTTCCGTCCTTGTGCAAAGTTTATTTTTACTCAATTTTTTTAACAATTTGCAAAATATGAGTCACACTAGCCAATTTTTTCGCTAGTGCTCAAATATTCTTTATTTCCTGTCTTTTAGGGTAATTGACTTTAGTTTTAGGGTACTGAGACGACAACTACACTTAGTCGTCAAAGATAATGAATAATGTATTGAATATAAATGTGTAAGTGGTATTTTCACCTAGATAAAGACAAGACTTATAGACAAGCTTAGAACAAAAACACAACCCGAACAATAAGCGGAAAACATATAAGTCTATTCGATTTTCCTAGAAGATGGTCAACAACATTCTAAACTAGCTGCAATTGTTATAGATTACTCTTTTTTTGTCGTTGTTTACAAAGAAATAACCCGATCCTGCACGGCCCCTATTGGACCGCCAACCCTCACAGCAGAGTTAGTGCTCAGAGTGATTCTTTTCTTTGCTAGTTTATCTACTATTTCGTTGCTTTCGATATTTCTAAGCCCCGTCACACACTCGAATGTTGCGTCTATGTTTTGGCTTATTGACGAAAACTGCTCCTGATACTGCCTCACAATTTTTCAGATTGTAATGTTTAAATCAAAACCCCTTATACCGAACTAACTATTCAGATGGATGACAAAATTATACATTACTTTGTTTTTTTAGTTCAAAACTAGACCAGGTTCTCGGACTATTAGACGCTAGTTTTGTCGGGCAGTTTGTAGGATTTTGAAATATTAATAGTTACAAATAGAATAATTATATTTACTAGTATGTACTTCTTTTCTAGTTCTTCACAAAAAAAATTGTATGCTTTAGGTAATGTAGTTGCAATCCTAAAAAATCTATTATTATAATCTTAAAGTAAACTGTTGCTTTAAATATTAAATGAAAGCCTTAAAAATATTTGCTAACTCAAACATGCCGGAATTTTTGCCTATATAACACCCATGTAATTTTTGAAACATACTTAAAACAAAAAAATCCCACAAAAAGTTAACTCGATAAGTTTGTCTTTTTATTCTCTTTTTGCTCTTTTTTTGATTGGTTTGTTTTTTTTTTTTGCAGAAATGGGTGCGTTTACCCACTTTTTTGCTAGCATTAAAACTTTCCATTTTATCATGTCACATATTTACGTATTAAAGAGGATATAAAATTCGGAAATTTATCCTCAATCCTCATCAAATCGGCTGAAGATGATAGTAATGTTCAAGTTAAAAAATTGTTAAGGTTAAAATGGAATTTTTATTTTAAACGGCATGACCTACATATCCAAATCCAAATATACACAACAGAGTAAATATCACTAGAATACAAAAAAAAAGTAAACAGAAAAAAAAAAGAAAAAATAAGTAGAAAGTTACGAAAGTCTGAGTGAGTAGAAAGTTACTTCAAGGTTTGTATTGAAATAAAAAGCAGTTAAAACAAAATCGCAACTAGTTGACTTACATACAACTTATTAACAGACATTTCAGGATAACTACAAAGACAGAGTATTCATACTTTATTTGTAATCAGAATTTCATAGTTTGGTAAAGCAAATCAGTGGTAGTCAGTGGTAATCAGAGCAGGACTTTAATCCAAAAATGGAATTCTAATCTCTAAGATGCCCTAGATTTTTCACTGTAGCATACCAAAACGGTATTTTAAAATAAAGTCACAATTCTATTAGAATCCCTTAATTTTTTTAACTAGGCGTCGAACATAGGCGTAAGTTGGGTGTAGGGCATCAACAAAGGCGCCATTCTATTTGTTCTACTATTTTAAACATCCCCTTCTGTACTTCAATTTGTTGTTAGTACATCACCAATATAGGAGAAGCTCTCAAAATACTAAATAGAATATTTAACGGGGCATTTGTTTATCCTTCTTTTAATAAAATTTTCTCAATTCCGCAGCGATAAATATCACATACCAAAAGTCCTTACATTTTAAATATCCAATACACCCTAACTTATTCGAGACATTTTATTCGTAGAACACGGAAACAAAGAAAGAATCGAAACAACGAAAACATATAAAAGAATAAAGAAAGCAGGTGTAAAGTTTAAGTAATAAAAATATTTGAAATATTTTCAAGGTAAAAAACCAAAAAAAAAAACTTTTTAACGGTAGCAAAAAAAAAGTTGTGGTTATTTTGGGTCTAATTTGAATAATTGATTCAGTTTGGTGACCATCGAGGCTTTATACTTTTTTTTGTATTTTCTATTCTATTCATGAAAATCATGCATTTTAAACTAGATGGAGTGAGACATTGTTAACATTTAGGTTTGTGAAAAAAGTTCCGATTATCTAAAATCCCTCGAGAAATCGAACATATTGTGATTTTATTACATAAAACTTTTATTTTTTACATTAAAAGTTAGAAAAACCCATCAATGGTTAAACTCCTGGGGGTAAATTTAAAAAAAAATTAGAAATTTAGAATTTTTTGAAAATTTTATCAAAATTCTTAAATATTTTGAGGACTGAACCAAATGAAGGGTTTTGAACCTCATAAGAATATTAAATGACCCCAGTCAATTAAACTCAATCAAATGTTAAAGTTAAAATTTGATAACGTGTTTTGTTATTGCAAGGCCTTAAATTGCGGATAGGTCATGCTAAAAGAGTTTTATAGAGCTCTATTTTTGTATCCTCCTTCGAATCTTGCTCTTATTACAGTTCGTTTATACTTTCTTATATTTTCATTCTTAAGAATTGCGTTTTTAAATTGCATAATTCGAATTGCTACAAAGCTATTATTATTGGAGTACTTTTGAATCCATTGAGACATGCATTTCTAAATTTTGGTTCTCTATGCATTAGCCATATTTTACAATACAAACCATTTTTCGAATGTCTATTTGGCATTGGTATAATACGTCCGCATCAGTAAACTTTTATATATTGGGTCTATCCTGAGTCATAAATACCAAATTTTTAATAAATTTCTACAGATAAAGTTAATAGAAAGCCAGGCTTGGATTATTTTCATAAATTTATAAATCAAAAAGTGTTGTGTTGAAATTTATTAACCTTGCAACGTTTCCCTTTAGTTATCTTTCCAATGTCTCATATTAAGAACAGAAGAATAAAAAAGCAGTGTTAACTTCTAACTTTGATTTTAATTTTTCATTTAAGAAATCATGATTTTAATTTCTTCTAAAATTAAATAAATGGAAAACTTTTTTTCAAAAAAAGATATAACAACCATTTTTTTGTGCCTATAAATTTTTTTATGTTGCCTAGGTCAACTGTTCTTCTTCTTTACTTTTTTTTTTTGTTACGATTCCTTTGCAACAAATAAAAATTTTTTTACTGTTTTGTTTTTTGTTTCCAGGACATTAATTTTAAAAGCTGAAAAACCTTAATTCTTATTACCTTAGCAGTAATTTAAAATAAAAAAAACAAAATTCTCACTCTATTTTCAAAAAAAAAATATTTCTAATTTGTGGGTGTGCTTTTAATTCTAGCAATAATGTGCAAAAAAAAGGAAGAAAATTTTCCGGAAAAGGTAAAAAAAAGACTTAAAAATTTCCTTTTGTTTCATTTTACCTTTAATTTTACAATAAATTTGCATTACCCCATGCTTACACATGACGAATATGTTATCAATGAGATATCGCAATTCATATGTTTCATCAAATTCATTGTTATTATCTGAATTGTTGATAAAGTTTTATTAACTCATTCTGCAGTTACCATGGTAACGAATCTCAAATAAACATACTCCGGAGCATGAGATTTTAAAGAAATATTTCATATATTTTTAAACGGTCCTTTATCGCATGTAATGCCATAAGGGAGTGAAGCATGCCTTTCCTTTTCATATATTTTATATTTTTTTTTTTTTATTGTTTAAGGAGTATAGGGCATTCACCAAGTTTTTTTATTTAAACTAGGCTTCAGTTTCTTTTTAATCATAATATTCACTTAGCCGTTGATTACTCGGCCGTAGCTATTGTATAAGGTTATGAAATATGAATACACAAATGTTAACTGTGTGCGAAATTTATAATCTTACACAAGAATTATTTATATATTTTTTTTCTATTAAATCTTATTTTATATTACGATATAAACTATTTTGATATAATTAAGAAATATTATTTTTAAATGGTTTTTTTTCAATTAATTATTTTTTAATGCTCACTATTCCAGCTATACCAGCAAAGCCTCTTGTTGAACAAATTTAATCAACGTGACTAAATTATCAAAAGTGTATATTGTTTCTTAGTGAATGAAAGTGTTCCCAAAAAATATAATATTAGAAAATTAAATTTAACTCCTTTAGAAACTAAATTAAAAGGCACGTGTAAAGCTTAGGTAATTTAAATTTGAAAATATTAAAAGTCATTTCTATTTTTATAGTTTTAAATTTTTTTGTAATTAAATAAAAACGCCCGTGTAATGCTAAGGTAATTCAAGTTTTAAAAATTTTCCTTCCAAATCATTTCTAATTGTTGTGATCGTATAAATGCTATTTTAAAGGTTAGTTTATTTTTTAACTGGGTCGATTATTTGATTACTTTTAACTTCAATGATTAAAGGAAAATTTAATTTTTACCAGAAAACAAGGAAAAAAATATTTAAAGAAAATTTTTTAATAAAAAAAACTTGAAAGAACTTTAAAAAGCAATAAAGTACAAACTTTAAATGGATAAGGTTAGAAGGGTTCCAAAACAAAAACAAAATGAAAAGAGTGATATAATATATCAAATTATATATAAAAGAATTTCCCTCTTTTCTCTAAGTTATGTTTCTTTTACCAGTATTTTGATAAAACAAAAAAATTATGCTTTAGTAAACTTTTCTAATTACATCTTTTTAAAATGCTCTTAAAAATCATAACTTTATATGTTTTTTATTCATGAAAATATTTTTCTTGTTCTCAATGATTTCAAGCGTAAAAATTATATTATTATTTTTTTAATATGTTAGGGAATTTGTGTTATCGTCCCTAGAAATCTCAGAATTCCTCCGCAATGAATTTCTTTACAAAACAGTAAGTTATTTATTTAAATTTTAATATTATAAATTACATTAGGTTTTGAAATATTACTAACACCATAAGCTGGTACAAGGGCCATTAGAGTTTCAGTGGTCCCGGGTTTGATCCCTGGCTGGGTAATTTCAATAAATAGTATAAAGCAATATAAGGAAAAAAAATTATATAAAAATAATTTATAATTAAATATCTAATAGTCTAAAAATAGAAAAATAATAATAAGTAGTATTATTAATTTTGTTTATGTTGATCACAAAGAGGATTTGCAAATAATATTTCGATCATTTTTCTTTCAATTAAATATTGTATGAGCTGTATGTATGGAATTCGAACCCGCCTCCTCTGGGTAATAAGCCAAATTCATAACAACTACAACATCGAGGTTCCAAAAATCAATTATTTAAATATTTTAGATAAATTTTTTTGTTTAAAAATTTATATTGCATACTTTCAGGAGAAATTAATAAATTCTTATTTTTATCAACTACAAATTGGAATTTTTAATCCCAGTATAGTGGTATTATGCAACTGATACTTTTCAAAGGTTTCCAATGCGAAATAAGAAGGGAAACAGAGTATAACCTGTATACAGTTATACTATTCAGGTGGTGCAAAACAGCTATTTGAAACTTATTTGTACATCACATTTGTGATATCCCATCCAATTTTTCAAATCCTTCATAATCGCTCAATACTAATTTTCCCAAATCTTATTCCTCAAAATCCAATCATATCCTAATTGTTGAGTTAATGCTGTTCATGTGTATCAAAGTTTTATCCTAAAATCGATTTAAATAGTCTGTCGTTTTAATGTCTACTCAAAAATACTTTCCACTTTCCCTTGTTAAATAAACTAAAAAGTTTAATAAAAAATTTTCTAAAAGTAACATGTAACTGAACAATATAATATATATACAAACTTACAAAGTTAATCCTATTCATTCGTATATCAACCACTTCGTATTACATTCAGTTCATCAATTTTAAAGCCAATTTTCTTAAACCTCATTCTTACCATATAACTTTGAATTTTCTTAAAAAATCACTAGCTATTAAAATAATAAAACCATGATAATAAAATTCTATATATAATAAAACGCCTCAATAATTTATTTTTAAAATGTTAAACAAGGTCACTACACCGTTTTTTAAAATTTATAGTGATTTTATTGTTATATGCACTCAGCTTTTCTTGTTTTATTTTTCCAACCAAAACCACCACCCAGAAACTTAACCAATTTATTATTTTTTTTCTATCCTGTTGCCACCACATACATCATTTCTATACATTCAACTTTATTTTTTACCTATTTGCGACTTTATTTAGCCTAGAATATAAAGTTAAGTTTTTTTTGAATAGAATCTAATAATGTTGTGTTCTTTTATTTATGACAATATTATCCCTTTCTCACATTGTTTCTATACATTTATTATGGGTTTCATTTGACCTTTTTCATTTCCTGATTCTATTCACTTCCTTTATAATTCTTTTTCTCACTTTTTATCCGCCAAACGGATAAAAAAAAAACAAAATGAAAGAAAATATGAAAAACTCAAATTTAAACTAACATATATATATAATTTATTTCAGATTTATTAAAGTTCTTTTATATAAAATATAATAAAAAAATAAAAAACTATATTCGAGTTTTTTTATATTTTTTTAAAATAAGACCAATAATTTATGTCGGAAATAAAACCAGAGTTATTTTTTTATAGCCTTAATTTATTTTTTTTTATCAAAAAAATGGAATTTTATTTTTCTCCGCAGCCTGTTTCTTTTTCTTCCTTTAAAAAATTTCATAAAAGAAAATAACAAATAATGTTAAGCCTTGCATTGGAAACACTCTTTATAATCCATATCCATATACAGGCGCTTTATTACATTTATCATCATCATGAATATTATATTTTATAATAATCATAATAATCATTTCTATCATCATCATAATCATCATCATTATTATTATCATCATTTTTTAATTGCTGTCGTACAGATTTGTTCTAATTTAATTCTATACGTATAAGTATGGATAACAATGAGGCTCTTAATACAACCCAATTAACTTTGATTGGAGACAATCCAGCATAACCATCTGGGGACTCGTTCACAAAGATTTTTCATTACCTACCTAAACTACCTATCACTACCTAACTAAAATCTATCCTAATAGCTGGGTGGCACATTGGTTAGAGCCCGACTTCCTTGCGAAAGTCCCGGCTTCGAATCCCAGTGAAGATAAAAAAACTTTCCTGGTTTTCGACTCGACTCAGCTTCCATTTATCATTGGTTTCAAATTAATGGCTTAATCAATAATTAATAATTATATATCTCTCATAAATAATACATTAATTAAATTATAAAAAAAAATAATTTAATTGAATAACATAACTCACATATATAGAATACCATATAACACAACTACCAAATATTACAATATAAACAAAAATACAATTGTATCTAATGAAAATCTAAGACTATGTTGTAAGGCCTAGTACTATCTCATGCTTAAATTGTTTGTGGAATTCATTAAGATCAATTCTAATAATACGAATATAATATGAACCTCTGTTCCAGCATTATAACAGTCAGCGCTTAAAAAAAAAAAAAAATTTGGAATCTAACAATATATAGGCATAAATATTTCTTGAAAGCAGTTTTGGCGCTGATTTGCAATCTAAATGTAAAGTGCCTTGGCACTGAGAAATGATTAGGGATCCAACTTCTCATGTGATATAGACTTTTGAAAAATACTGAATTTTTCAAAAAATTAGATTTTATACTATTCATACAAATCAATTTTGGAAAATTAGATTCTAAAAAACTAGATAGCAGTACACCGGCTTTCCTAGTGTGTTCTTCGAAGTCTTTCTTCTAATTACTATAGATCTATATATAAAATGCAAACAAATTTTAGGTATTCGTCACAATCATTAGTTTTCTTAAAGATGAGCATTAAATTTTATAATGGAATAGATCACTTATACGAATACCACATTTTAAGCTTAACATTGCAAATTCAATGAAGTTTCAACATAAAAAAATATTCAGTTTTAATGTATTAAAAATTTAATATTTAAACATTGAGAAGAATCAATTGAATGGGCTATGAGAGCTGTTTAGTAACTTAAGTACTGTATTATCTCAAATTAATGAAGCTCTTTCAACATTTCATTATTGAAAACTAAAGTATCTGAAGCACTTACTAAATTTATATATAAAAGGTAAATGAGAATAATATGATCTAAGCAAATTTAAATAAATCCAATTAAAAGATTTTTCTTAAAAAAATTCCATTACTTTTTTATCAGGGTTGTATCAAAACACAATATAGTTATTATTATAATAATAGTTGATATTGTAATATATACAAAGTGCACTAAATCAAAAATAATTTAAAAATAAATATAAAAACAATTAAAACAAAATCAAGAGAATGTAAAAATAAAAAATAAAATTGCTGGTAACAATAAAAATGAACCATATAATAAATATATTTTCATTCAACTTCCTTTCCTTCATGTTACCCCTTCTTCCATCTTTATCCCAGCAGGAATTTTTTTTTTTTATAAAAATGGAAAACTTTTATATACAAAGAAAATCCCATTATGGAATCTAATAAATACTTTTTTTATTTATGTTCTTATTTTACTTGTTCTTTTTTTACACTCTAAATAAATTTTATTGTTTTCTCTATAAATAAAAAAATGGAATAAAACCTAAAAAATTCTAAAGAAAATATTGTTTATATAATATATAATAAATATATATATATATATTTATGTATGTCTATATTATATACATATATTACTTACCATTATTATTTATATTATTATTACTATCACTATTAAGGCAACGATAGCCTCCAGCAAAATAAATTGATAATGCACCAATTGCAGCACCAAATATCGTAAATGCAATTGCCAAAATTAATAATTTTTTACATAATTTTGGTTCTTTAAATAGAAGGCATTCAACAACAGCTGATGATGATGATCTTGATGGATTTGTATTTGTACCATTATAATTTCTTTGTAATGATGTACGTGTTGTTGGTATACCACCACCTGGACCAAAATGTACAATTGTTGTTGTTGCTGTTGATGGTGCTGTTGGTACCATTGTTGATAATTTATTACCATTATTACTATTATTATTATTATTATTATTACTATTACTTAAACTACCGTTATTACCACTACCAACAATTGTACCAACACCACCAGTTGTATTATTCATTATTAAATTTTGTGTTGTATTATTACCAATAATACTATTAACACAATTACTATTATTATGATTATTTATATTATTATTATTATTATTATTATTATTTAAATTTGACATATTATTACAATTAATTGTTGAAATTGTTGTTGGTTGTGTAGCTGAACCAATATTTGTACTACCAATACCACTTAACATTTGTGTATTTAAATTAATATTACTGTTATTCATTAAAATACTGTTCTTAAAACCAATATTATTACAATCATTAGATGATGTTAAAATTGATGGTATAACACAACTTTGACTACCATCATCACTTTCAACACTTAATTTTGTTGTACCACCCAATAATGGTGTTGCATTTGAATCATCCATTTTGTTTTTTATTCGTTTATTTTTATTTAATTTAAAAAAATTTGATTTTTTTATTACAGCAGCTTCAACAGTTTTTATTGGATTTAATACTTGTGTTGTATCAATATAAAATTTATGCGGATCGTATTGTTGTTGTTGTATTATTGTTATGTTGCCATTTTTTATTAATGACTTTTCTGACATATCTTTTGATTTGAATTGTTTTTTTTTTTTGTTTGTTTTTTTTCTATTTTTTTATTTCACACAATAATTTTTTTTTTTTTTTGTAGTTGTCAGTTGTCACTTTTTGTTGCTAAATCAAGAAATTATAAAAAAAAAAACAAATACTATTACAAAAGTTTATAATATATTACTTGTATTTCCTTGTATAATAAAAAAATGTTTATAAACATTTGTAAACTATGACGTTTTGAAAAGTTCGTAAATATTTTCGAAATTTTTGTGTTTTGTGGAAAAAAAACAACGAAAAAAAATTAAAAAATAAAAAAAAAAACTTGAAAAGAATTTGAATATACCGTTACAATACAAAAAGTCTCCGGAAATTATTTCATATTAGTTATATTTTTTCTATTAACTTGACGTTTTTTTTTTTTGTTGTATTTTCTAAATTTGTATTTTTTTTAGAAATCAGCTTAGCATCATGTATACAAAAATTGTTACAACAACAAAATGTTTTAAAAAGTTTTGAATGTTTCCATTTGTTGTTTTGATATTTTCTCAATTTTTTTTTTTTTGCTTTTTTTTTGTCCAAATGCACTCAAATATAAAAAAAAAAAAATTTCCAACTTGCCGTCAAGTTGGCTTTTTTATTTTAAGAGAATTCTATTTTAAGTGTCATACAGGATCTAAGCTATCACCAGCACCATTTTTTTTAGGGTTAAATATATTTTCTAAAATACAATTTTGTATTTTTCCGTAGGAACGTTTATAAATCTTCGTTAAAATATTCCTAGTGGAAATGTTGAAGGTTTATTTTTTTGGTACTGAATGACGGTTTTTTGAGGTGGTGGTGTTTATTCCGTTCCAGAATAAGCATCCATTTTTTTTTTTAATATTTTTCTTTGTGTCACTTATTTTGGGTCCTGGTTTCATATAATATTAAAGGTTTTTTGAAATTTTTTTTGCACTTTGAGTTGGTGGTATTAAATTGTATTTTACAGGGTTAAAAAAATTCAATAGAATTTGTATGTTTCCTTCAAAATGTACAGTAGTTCTGTAATGAAATTCCCCTTTTTTTTTCCAAATACGGAAATTTTGTTGAAATGAGGACGAAAAATGATGGAAAATTTTTTTTTTTTGTTTTTTTCTAATTTTCACGTCTTTATATAAACTTTAATTTAATACAAAAAATATTTTTACAAAATGTTTGCATGTATGTATGTATGCTACAGGATCATTAAAACAACATTTTATTTTGTTAAGTGAAGTGTTGCTATTGTTGCTACTATATGGTGTTGTTGTTTTTGTTGTTGTTGTTGATGATGCTCTTCAACTTCAAGTGATACTTTTAAGTTTTTTGAAGATGAAAAATGTTTATGATTTTATTATTGTTCCTAGTTTTTGTATATTTCTGTAGATATATATATATGTTTTGATGTGTTCTAGGAATATAACATTAGTTCATAGGACTTTATCGTTCCGCATAGACCACAATATGATTAAAAACAAAAGTTTTAAAATTCTTGTTGTTTGCCACTAAAAGGCAATGATGGTGTATGTATATATGGATTAGGAGGTTAAGTTTTTACTTTATCATTTTCTTTCAATTTTTTTTTTTTTTTTAAGAAATTTTATCCTAGCTTCGTCCTGCCTGACAATATATCAATGGTGTTCCTATGATATATAGAATATTATCAGGATACAATGTTGTTTATAATATATGTGCCTTATGAAATACCACTCCTTTCCTTGTTCACTCTTAATACTCTTGTTTTTGTTTTAAAGAATATCCTTGCATAGAAACGTAGGATGTAAATGTATTAGGAAGGATCGGACCAAAATGTATAACAACAAAATACATTTAAAAAAAAAATGTTATCCTGAATCCTGAAATGAAAAAAAATAAAATTTTATAAAAAATAAATAAATTTAAGTAGAACAAATTTAAAATTTTGCTTTTTTTTTTATTGTAAATATTATTATTATTATTATATTTGGTATCATATATTATACATATGTATATGTAAGGAAGGATACGTATGTATGTATGTGTATAGAAATTAAATTTAAAATTATAAAGTTAAGTTAAGTTCTGTCATATGAGAATGAAGAAAATAAGAAGTTAACAAGGAATAAGAAAAATAAAAAATTATGATGAATATAACTGTTTTTTATATATTTGTGTGGATATCTATAAACATATATTATACATATAGTATTTATGTATATATATTTTTGTATTTATAAATTGTATAATGATATATAATGGGAAAAATTATTACAGGGATGAGGAAAATTAAAAGCTTATTTTCCTGTTTTCTAATTTTGCTTTAATTTTTTTCTTATTATTATTTTTATATTTATTTTTTAATGCTTTTTCATGTTTTTAAATAAGAATTTCTGTTTTTAATGTTAATTATTATTATTATTATTATGATGATTTTTTTTTATGCTATAAAAGCAATAAAGTTTTTAAAAATAAAATAAAACTGATGTGATATGTAATAAAAGAACTTATAAAAAAAAAATTTAAAAATGGAGAAAATTAAATGTTTTTTTTTTTTATTTTCAAGAAATTTAAAGAATATTTAATATAATTTAGACTATAAAATTAAATTAGAAGAGATAAAACAATTTGAATACAATATGTATGATTCAAAGATAAGGATTTAACTTGTTTTGACGTTTGAGAAACAAGTAATTTCAGATTATATTGAAGAATAATTGAAGTGCTTTGAAACTGTCAAAAATTGTCAAATAAAATTGTCAAAAAAAAAAAGATTGACATTTTCATATAACCATTAAATATATTTTTGAACTGAACTGATAATACATTAAAGTAATAATAATAATAATATTTCTTTTTATCACATTTTCAAAAAATTTTGTAAAAATGTGCCTATATAGTTTCACTCTGCCCGTCCGTCCGTCTGTCTGTTTGTCTGTTTGTCTGTCTATCCGTATGTTTACAAAAACTTTTACACCGTTTGATATAGAGAAAAGAAATTTTGACCACGGGTAGATATTACGAAAAAAATAATTTCGTAGAAGAATTTTTTTCTGTAGCCCCACCCATTACGGAGCTACAGATCCCCAATGTTGGAAAAAGCTCTATTTTTAAATTGTTATAACAAGAGTTCTGTTGGGTATATTTTCAATCTGAAAACGGAAAAAGATAGCTGGTTTTATACCTTTATAAATAATTAAGAGCAAATGTTTAGGGTTGCCATACGGTACTAAAATTTACCATTATGCAAAACTCAATTTTTGAAAAATTGTTTGCCCCACATATCTTCTAAACGGTTCAAGCTAGGGTCTTGAAATTTTGGGAGAAGTTAGACCTTTAGAAATTAGTAGGAATCAGTTAACAAAAATTTTTTGTCACGTCCCCTGTTTAGGAGCTATAATGGCTCGAAAATTGAAATTTTGCTATTTTTAAACACCTGTAACTTGAAAACCTGTTCAAATTTTTGTTTACAAATACACAAAATTTACAGCTGCAGCATTATGTTTCAACATATGTTAAAGATTTTTCCTAAATTTGAAAGGGTTTCTTTAAATTGAAGAAATTGTCTCTTAGTTTTAACTATTTTTGCTTAGATAATAAAATTTTAGGTAAAATTCCAAATTTTGGTGGAGTTCAAAATTGATTTCCCCGCAAAAAATTGAAGGGTGTGGACAGGAGGGGGGTGGGCAGATCCATCACAAGTTTACTAAGCAAAAATTTGGGAACCTTTGGATTGAAGGACTACTAGGTCTTAAAAATTAAAACTTTTATGTTTATATAAAACAGTAACTTATTCCCCAGTATAAGTTTTTTCCAAAATTAAACGTTATCATTGAAGCTGCAACATTATTTTCCGCACTTATTAACAGGTTTCCTTGAGTGCATTGGGGTTATATTCTAAGAATTTCTCTATTAGTCATATAATTAATAAATTAATGAAATAACTAAATTAATATTATCATTTATTTTTATTTATATTTTTATAAAAATAAATGATGAAATATTCAATAAGAAACCGTATATAATTTTGAAAGTGTGCTTTTTAAAAACCCTTGGTTATTTTCCTTACTTGTTTACATTCACATATACACCAAAAAAATAAATACGCACACGTATATTCATGTAAGATTTTTATCCTACGAAATTCAAATAACCTAACAATTAGACACATTATAGTATAATTTATACATACACATATATTGTATATTAATACAAATTAATAAAATAATTTCGTAACTGTTACATTTTGTATTACGCAGATTATGCTTCGATTCTAATATACGCATACAGAAAAAGTAAACAAAAACAAATGACTGATATAATTTGTTGTTGCATCTTAAAAATTTGATGACGAATAACTTATGTATTTCACTTTTTGTATGTTTCGTATTTTATAAAATGTTGGGGTCGTTGGTTCAAATTCGCTTCATGGTGAAATTTTTTTTATTTAAGTACCTACTTGTAAAAATTTTAAATTAATAAACCAAAAATGTACGAACTGACTTTAAAAACTGATCGTCTATATAATTATTTAGTCTATGATTTATATTTTTTTAAGCTATTAACAACGATCGAACTCCGATCTGTTTACACTCCAAACTACTTCGCTAACCACTTCACCATACAATTCTTAAGAATTTATGATCAGATTTCTAATATCAATGTATCACTAACATACAGATTGAAAAATAAACCCATAGACACAGGCAAATTAATATAAGAGTATATAAAAATAGTTAACTTCTTCAAAAAATATTGTCTGGTATTTCGTAGATTTTATTTTTCAAAAATAAAATCAATCTTCAAAACAAATTAAAGAAGTCAAATTTGTTACTAAGAATTCCTTAAAATCGTCTTAATTAAAAAAAATCAAATTACATAAAATTCAAAATAGAATATAATTAAATACAAAAAGTTGTTGACGCTACAAGTGTTTCAATAAAATTCTTAAAATTATTTAACTCATATTTACATTGAACTTTATTTTAATTTATCTTTTGTCTCAGTTCAGAAATTATTTCCCAGAATGAATTTTTCATGTGTTTAATCTTGGAAAATACAAAAATTAAGAAGCAGTTCACATTTACAACAAATTTATCTCAATCAGTCTTTTGAATATAAAAAAAAATCTAATTATATAATTTTCATAAAAACATTTTATTTAAGTAAAGAACAAATAAAACAAATCTATAGATAAAATTTCTAAAAATATTTTTTAAAAATCAAAATAAAGCAATATTGAATTTTTGAAAACTTTAAAAATAACTTCTTTATATATCCAAAAATATTAATAGATATTTTCTATGAATATAAAACTGAATGGATTCATTCAGAATTTTAAATAATAAAAATCTGCATTATTAAGATCCACTCAAATTTTTCACATTGATATTTTGCTTTTCATTTATGGTCTCTCTTTTTGTGTATAGAAAACTAATCAGATTTTTATACTTCTATTTTAAAAAAAAATGGCTAAAAAACTGAGTTACTAGGAGACAGTACATCTATTTTTTAAAATCTTTTTCTAAATCCGATCAGAATAAAATTTTTTTGTTTTCATTTGTTGCTGTCTTTCATTTGTTTTTGTCCTTTTGATAAGATTGAACTTATTTTGACAGGGTGATGAAGTATCTTTCAATATATTTAACGTTTCATTTCTCTATAGCGTTCAATTTGGTGGTGCACCAGGAACCTCCAAGCCAAAAGTCTACTTAGAACTGCTGACTCTTCGAAAAAAACCATAAATCTCCGAAAGTAATATAAATCCTGTATGGAAGGCAAAATTTCTTGGGTGAAGTTGATTCCAAATGGCTCTGTGATTGACGTATATAATTATTTGAATCGAATGGGAATTGTGAACTATGAATTCAGTCCTGTATTTAAGAATCGTTTAGCTTAGGCTTTTTTATATGATGAGTCATATATTGTAATCGAACTTTTAGCGCACCTCCATCAATTTTTCAATAACACAAGAGGTTTAAGTAGACTTTACTTTCAAAAAAAAGAAATGCAGATAAAAAAAAATAAAACTTGCATTTGACAAGGAAATACTTGCTATTAAAAAAGAGAACTTGCATTCAAAATACTTGCAATCAAAGTAAAAATCCTTTTTTTAAAAGGTATGAAAACTATATTTTTAGTGTAATAAATTACTTTAAGTTTTAATTTCAATGATTTTAATAATGATTATTTTACACTGACAAGAAGCACCCTATCTTCAGAAACTATGTTTTTTGTTTTTAAAGGTTCTTTTTTTTCGATATTGACTGGCTTTAACAAAAATAGAATTATTTCAGTCCTTGGTTACATATGTTAAAATTTCTATATTTTGGTCTCTATTTTTTTATGATAATCTTTATTCCTTCATTTCCTTATTATTCCAAACATCAAAAGGGATATCGCATCAAATCTATGACAATTCAAAAGATTTATACCCATATATTTTCTTTTATTTCATATATATATATATTCCCACATGTATCTAATCCTTTTTTTTTTGATTTTTTTTTAATTTATTTTTTAGAGTTCTACATGTCATGATTTACTTTCCATTTTATTACTGTATATTTTGGTTGTATCGTAGATCCTTCAAAGATGCTTTTAAATTGTAAAACCATTTGACATAATTTTGGTTTTGTTTTTTATTTTTTAAATCCACTACATGCTTCATCTGGCATCTTTTGAGTTTTGGTAATACTTTACAATACCACCAATTTGTACAGAGCAAATGAAGTATACTAAAGCATAAAGCAGATATAAAATATAGTAAATCCAAAATAATTTATCATTTTTGTAGTAAAAAATTTTACTTGTATCCTGAACCTCTTTTAAATGTTCACCCTAAATAAGATACTCACGTTCAGTGAACACACATTTTTTCCTTTACAACGTGAAAAGAGCGTGTAAATAAAAGTTCTCTGATTATAAAGTAAGAATAGAAAAACCCAAGAGAATAATATATTATGTTTTTCTTCTACTATATTACAGGTATATATTTACCTGATACTAATTGAACTATTTTGTGTTTATTTTGTTGTTTTTTTCTCTTATTTATCATGAAAATAACAACAAAGCACATATTTTTTATAAAATATACCCTTTTATATAAAAATTTATATCACGTGCAAACCGAATTGTTTAAGTTAATACTTCATCACATCATGTATATAGTACGCCTATAAGTATGCACGTCATTTTAATAAAATGTTATAAGATCAAACAATTTTAGAAATAATTCAAATGTTTTTGGATCTTTTAAAGTTGTAGTATAAGTGTATATGTGGTGTGTAATTATTCATAAATTTATCTTGTTTTGTTTAAGAAAATCTTAAAAATAAATTTAAAGAGATGAAAATTATAGATAAAAAATTTTAAAAACTGATTAGACAGAAATCAAAACAAAAGCACGTGCAGAGTTAAACAATGTATTAATCAAATGTAATTTAAGAATTATTTATTTATTCTAAAAGATATTATGCTATTTTTAAGATATTCAAAGACTGAAAATTTATTTTTGTTTTTTTAACCCTTTTTTCCTCCTTCCCTTTTTCCCTCCTTCCAAAGGAACTTCATCAAGGCATTTAGACTAGGCTTCATTTTCATTAATCGTTATTTTCACAAAATCGTTGATTACTTAGCTGTAGCTATTGTATACATATTAAGTATTATGATTACGAATACACAATTGCTATATTTTGTATGCCATCTTTTATCTTGCACAAGAGTTTTATATATATCTGGTTGGATATTAAGATTCCATAATTACATTAAAGTATTTTCAAATATTCTAGAACAGAAAGTATATTAGTACTAAACTTTTAAAAAAATTCTATTTGATTCACGCTTTGTATAAAATTTGGTTAATTTATTTGTTGTTTCATTAATTTTTAAAAATAACTTTCCAGCAGATTTGGAAAAAATTGCTTATTAGTTCGCTTTGTCCGTCCATCCGTCTGTATGTTTACAAAAACTTTTACACCGTTAGAAATAGAGAGAAAAAATTCTAACAATGGGTAGGTATTGCAAAAACAATTATTTCATTTTACCCGTTACGGAGCTACAGCCCTCCAAATTCGGAAAATACCCTATATTTAAATTGTTATAACAAGAATTCGATTATGTATATTTTCAATCTGAAAACAGCAAAGATAGCTTTTTTTATAGGCCTTATAAATAAATATGTGGTAAATGTACGATACGTTATGCAGAGCTTAATTTTTGGCCCTACATTTAATCTGAGCGGCTCAAGTTAGAGATCTAAAATTTTGGATTCAGTTGATCCTCAAAAATGAGTAGGGCTCGATTAATAATATTTTTCTCACGCCCTTGTCGAAAACTTAAATTTTGCTATTTTTAAGCACCTATAACTTGAATACCTGTCAAAACCTTTTTTTAGTAATATATAAAATTCAAAGAACCAATTATATTTTTCAACATGTGTCAAACGATTTTCTTAAATTTAAAAGGGGTTCTTATAATTGAAGAAGTGTCTCTTAGTTTCAACCATTTTTGCTTAGAAAATTTAATATCTAAGAAAATTCCAAATTTTGATGGAAGTCGCAATTTAATTCCCCGATCCTGAAAATTTTAGGCGAGTGGAGTTTTTTTTTGGGAACCTTCCCCATTGAAGGGCTATTAGGACTTAAAAATTTAATGTTTTTATTAAGTAGTAAATTAGGCACCCATGTATATATTTTACGTTATTTGAGTTAGTTATATTGTAATAATTTTAAATTCAAATAATAAGCTACGCATTTCTGTGCCTGTGAATTATATTATTCAACATAAAAATTGATTTACATAACGTTATTTGGTAATTGATTACATTATTGTATTAATTTTTATTGGTATTCCAACAGTGGCTTTCGGAATGAAAGGTCTGCCTAACCACACAACCATCTCTTTCATATAAAAACTTAATTACTACTTTGCCAATAGACTGAACACAATGAAGAATAACTACAGTGGAAATTCAGATAATTATGATTTTCCCACTGTTACTGAAATTCAAACTTGAAATCCTTCAAATGAAAGATCATCCTCTTACCTCTGAGCCACCCATTATATAACTAAAATAAACTGATAATAAATTATACTTAATTACAAAAACAATTAAATAAACCGAATAAAACGTTTTTCGAAGGCGGGAGAAGAAGGAACAAAGAAATGGAACAAATAAGATAAGCAAACTACGTTTGTAATACTCTTTCAAATTTTTAAGATTATAACGAAAAATAAAAAACACTTGCATTACAATACAAAACCGTTAATATCAACACGTTTAATCTCAACTGTACAACATAACACGAACAACAACAACAAAATATACAATATAGGATTATTTTTCCAAAAGGAAATGTAATTTTTTTTCCCAACGCCCTCAAAGAAAAGCAGAAAAAAAGGAAAAAATTTTTTCATTTCCTTTTGTTAACGTTATTTTAGCCACAGCTTTAATTGAAAAAATATTCACTTTTGCGACAATTTTACCTCCATTTTTTTTTCTTTGTTTATTTTTATTTTGTTTTTTTTTCGCTTTTTCCCCTATTCTTAAAGTTACGCTCGCATTCAACGGAAGAAAAATCCACAAAATTAAATCCGCAGAAAAGTTTTTCAGTTTTTTTTCAGTATTAAATCAGGACACAAACTGAAATTATGATGTGAATTTTTAATAAGACGATACGAGTTAAAGTGAAACTTTTTATTCTTTGAATTTCCCATTTTTCTTTAGATTTTCACCATGCCACGTTGGAAAATTAAAAAAAAAAACATTTTGTAAAGATTCTAAAGGAAAAGTAAAAATTAAAAATTGTATATATATACATTTCAAAGGAAGAAGCGGTGGAAGTTTCGGAAACTTTTGAAAATTTTACAAAAAAAAAAAATATAGAACTTTATTCTTAAGATTAGAAACAAAGGAAAATTTAAGTTTATTTTCTTTTAAAAAAAAAAATTGTTCAGAAATCAGGAAAATGGAGAAAATTTCAAATAAATTTTAATTCATTGAAAACTTTAAGTATATAAGAATACCATGGTAGCTGGAGAATGTTTAAAGTTTTGCAGCTTAAATTAAGCTCTGAATAAATGTAAAAAATTCTGCAACAAACAAAATTTTTAAAAATATTTATAATTAAATTCTTCTTATTTATAATTAAATTATATATAATTAAAACATTGTTTTAAAGTAATTAAATTGGGATATTTACATGAGCAGACCATATCTAACGCAGGAGTATTTGTATGGCACACCATCAAAGAAATTAATTTGGAATCAGAAAAAAAAAAGGAAGCTGAATTCAGAGCTTAATTTCTCAATAACAAGATTCACTCTTGTACGGCTATAGTCAAGTCGAAATATCTTTAACAAAAAACTACTCATAAGTGCAACTCGAAAAGCGTCAACTCAAAAAAGCGTTAACCCAAGCGTTTCATTAACGCGTCATGATGCGCCAAGATATAAGTTAGCAATGCGATGTCATGTGCGGGGTTTTTTGTGTTACGATTAAGTTGACGCAAGCAGTCGTATTTCTTATCAAACCTTATAATTATTCTTACTTAAGAATTAAACAAAGAAATTATAATAACATATATAAATAATTAGGTTAGAAGTTATTAATTCGACAGTTGTGGGACAACTTTTCGAACTCATCCAGTTTAACGAAACACTAACTTAAAGCAAATACAAAAGAAATAATCTTGCATCTGTCGTGTTCTTGAACAATATAATGAATTCGGAACCCAAAAATATTCAATTTGATTGGCAAAGGAGACATTTGTTTAAAAATTACGTGGTAAAAATTTTAAAAATAATGTTAGGTTTTTTGTACCCATGTTAGGTTTTTTGCATTGGTGCGACATAATGGACATAGCAATGGATGGACGCACACAAATAACTTACCCAGATCAGGATCCTGAAGCTTTTGCTATTCCAACGTCATCTCCCTTAAAGTGTTACATAGAGTTTGGCTAATTTATTAGACAGGTGAAATGTTTTAGAAGATAACATATTGGAATTGTAGGATTGCTTTGGTGTTCACACTTTTATATATAGATTTAATATTTACTGCTAAGACCAAATGATACCAAACCTAAGGTTTAAGCTAAGCAAGTATATGATTGGAGAATAATGTAATTTTTATCTATTACTTATCATATTTAAGAAATGATAAAGTAATTAGGTTTCGAAAGTATTAAATGTACATTTCAAAAAAAAGTTTTTCTTACAAATATTAATGAAACTTTTTCTTATTTATTCTTTGAATATTCTTTAAATCAGCCCATCATTATTAATAATCTTCAAATAAATATAAACTCAACAAAAATAGAAAAACGAATCTTCAGATCATCATTAGTTACTGTACTTGAATGCTTTTAAAGAGATTATTTATGCTGTGTCAACTTTAATATACATTTTGTATATAAGTCTTTTTGTATAAACACAAACTTAACCTCATTTTTCTCCATTAATTGAAAATTAGTTTAATACTTCTTTTTACTTGTTTTATTTTTTAATCAGAATTTGTAATCATTTTTATATGGTTTACCTCTTAAAAGGTTGATCTAATTCTTATTTATACATTAAAACCAGATTTTTGAAGTTTCCAGGAAATAATAATTACTTACATTAGAATAACTGATTTTGCTCGTGTTCCGTTTCATTGGAAACGGCATTGTTTAACGATGAAAATAAATTGTAAATTTGAATTAATAACATTCTTGCGTATTATTGGACAAGATTAGATGGTAAGCAACCAATAAACAATTTGCTGTAGCAATTTAATTACGGAGCGATTTCTTATATAGATGCATAATAAAACTCCATTTTAAACCCGTATGACTATTGGTCAAAAGGATATACTAAATTTGCCATTACATTTGTGACGCTGAGAAGGAGGGGAGCATTGATATAGACTCAAAAATATGGATCGGATGAGAATTGAAAAGTAAATCGATTTGTATGGCAGGTACATTAATCCGTGGGCAAAAATGGCTGAATTTAAATAGCGATGATGGCTTTTGCATAAAAACTAATTTGCTAAAATTTCAAAACCGTAGCTCCTTTATTTTTTGAGTTATCGTGCGGATGAAAAATTAAAATTAAAGAAAATTCATATGAATTAAATATGAAAGGAATCAAAGTGCAAAAGCTGCGATAAAACCTCTAATAATAAGCATGACTCCCTCATAATCCCAGAATCCTCTATTTCCGAAAAATTCTTTCACATCCCCTCTTATCGTCTTAACTAAGCTCTGCATTTGTACCACAGATCCCACTCTAAAGTTTGGTTCAAAAAGACAACAATAGGTTAGTTTTGAAGCTTTCCCTCGTAAAAAAAAATAAAACTTAAAAAAAAAACTCTACGTGAATATGTAATCGTTTGGTGGTTCAGTGATTAGAGTGCTTATACCACTTATTTAAGGTGGCAAAATTTTTATTTACAGTATTAAGCTATCATTCGCCATTCGGTTACAATTAATCCCGTAAAAACGAGTAACTAATATTTTTAAAGTAATAATGAATGACTCCAGATTGGCTTGAACAACAGCGATGAAATTTATCTTAAATTTCAGTTATGGTAGTTAAATTTGTTTAATTAGATGTTTGTCAAAGTGTTTTCTAACTTTCTATATTCCCGACGACTTTTATATTATTTATAAATATTTTTAAGAACTGAAAAATTCATATCCAACCATACAAGTTTTTTTTTAAATATTTATTTAATTCTTTTATATTTTACATTACTTTATTTCAATTTTCACTTAATTTAAAAGCACGCAACAAAAAAACAATTAACGTCAGAAAAAGTATTGCCTTTATATTTCTATTGTATTTCAAATTCAGCACTATTTTTTCTGCTTTTGCTGCACTTTTTAATACACTGTCAGAAAATGTTATGTAAGGGAAGGTGAATACACTTTCTTTTAAATTCCATTTTTTTTTTTAAATTTTAAAAAATTGACGTCCATTGTTTTTTTTGTAGTCGTAGAAAGAAAAAGAGTTTGCAAGCCTTGCTCTTAGAAGAGTCAAATATTTTTACCTCGTTGGTTCGAAGCTCAGACATGGCAAAGATTTTTTAGAAAAAATTTCCAATATAATTATAAAAGAGCGACATGCGAGCTCCCAAAAACAATATGGTTATTTAAGCCTACGAACTCAAACCAATGTGATTATTAAATAGCTTGTTGTATGCCTGTTTAGACTTAAAGTGTTGTATTTCATGTTCTAAATGTATCCTAATGTACTGAATGTATTTCATTCTCTACATTACATTTGAATAAAGTGCTACAAAAAGTCCAAAAAAATAAAACAATTTCATAAATATTAAAAATGCCTTTTATTTTCTCTCTCTTTCTATTTCCTTTTTATACCAATACGGAACAAAAGTTCACGAGTATATTAAAATTACCTTTACGTTTATAACACATGTAATTAAGCATGAAAGATATGGAAAAGTTAAGGATTGAATTATGAGTCGAGCTATGTGTGTCTGTCATTCCGTTTGCCCGTTCCACTGATAACTCAAATACTACTTCAGCTTGAGTCATCAAATTCAAACAAAATGTATCTTAAACTATTAGTAGGTTCCCTATTTTTTTCAAAATCCGACAATAAATTTGGGTACTTTCCAAACAAGAACTATTTCATGTCGAAGTCCTTAATACAAAATTAAAAAAATCTGAATTCTAAATTTGAAGGCAGAATGATTGTTCAATGCGTTTTAAATACTATCACGATTTCGTACGGTTATCTCAGAGTTGTCACAATCAACTATACACTCTTCCTCGTTTATATGAACTTTTTTATTTACATTTATATTTTTTTTTAACTAAAAAATTTTAATATTACATGAGTTAGTGTTTTTCGGTCCCCAGAGAATGCAAAAACAAAATGCATGGGCATTAGTTAATCAACTTTTTTTCTTTTAAATAAATAAAATATTTGTTTTGTGTAAAATAAATATTAAAAAACTCATTCATATTTTAAAACTTTTTATAAAACTAATCATTTCATGCATAGAGGCAGTAGGAATTGTGTACAGCATGTAAAATATATTGTAATTAAATTGAAAGTAAATTTCAAAACTAATCAATTTTAATAAAATGCAGTTGTATATACTATTTAAAATCTATTCTAACAGTTCAGGTAGCTATAGATAGCTAGAAGCAGGCGAATAAATTAAGTGATTATTCTACGGGATTTCCCTCTTTTACCATCACCAATAAACATTGAAAAAACTCTATATCAAGTGAAATATTATATCACTTTTCTTCTATTAAAAAACAACAACTATGTGTTAAAAGAAAAAATTTAATTAAAAAAAATTTTAATTTCAACGCATTTCATCAATTTTACAGAATACCTAAAATTACAAGCGATAGAACATTATTTTCAGATTGATTTGACAACAAAATAAATGGGAATGTCAGTATTCTGTGATTAAGTACTTCCCCCCCTCACAAAAAAAAAATAAAATAAACTCTGAACATTAACAAAAAAATTTTAATCCATCTTCTGTGACAATATGAGATTTTGACACTTCTATCATCAGAGTTGACATCATGAAAGTTTGACATTGTTTTAGGAAATTATTTTTTTTTTATATTTTAAATTAAAATATAAAAGAATAAAAGGCTCCTTCAAACTACTCCGTTTTAAATTTTTACTATAGAAACTAGTTCCTAAAAGTATAAACTGAAATAATTAGACTTTTCTATGTCAAACAACACAGTTTTGACTTAGAAATAAAATTCTATTTAAATGAAACAGCTTAAATATCTTGTTCAATCAATCATAGAAGCCTCCAATTTAAAGAATAATGACAACCTTTGCACAGTTAGAATATTTGAAGTGATGCGAGAATCAATCTCTGAAATTAAAAGGTGCTTAAGATCTGGGTGTTGATTTAAAGAAATAAAATTAATTTTAAGAAAACAAAGGTCTGCTGATTTTTTAATAGAGTTGATAACGTACAGCCTTAACTGAATTAGTGCACATTTCAAGTTATTCATTCTAATGTAAGTAATCGATCGAACAGAAACTCAAAAACGGTTATTTACTTAAAAACATGGATTTCTTTTCCAAAGAAGTGGCATTTTTCAAGTCAACATTTTATACGTTAATAGGGTGGAGTAAATAATTAAGTTAATGAAGCTTTATACATAATATTATAAATAGCATCGCTTTGATCATTGATAAACAACATTGCAGCATCGCTTTGATTATTGATAAAAAACCTAAATTTTAAACACTATGCTCGTATCGACGCTCTTATCACTTATAGCAGCTCCAACATAAACGGACTCTAACCCCTGCAACTTAACATTATTAAGTATTTAAATATTATATTGTCTAAACTATATTATGGAGTACTGAACTAATCAAAGGTCTTTGTTGTTTTTATATTTGACTCCAATCATGGTACCATCTCCTATGATCTTTTACTGGAAATATGAAAAAAAGTCTCTTAATCAAAAGTCATCGGGCTATTTATGGCTCAGAAAATAAGTCAAAATTCGTAGGGAGATTATAGCTCAGATAGGTTAGTCAAAATTTCTCCAGTGACTTATGACTTCATAAATCCTTCGGTGACTTTTGTCCTTTTTTTTGTTTGAGTCATAAATCTCGAAAGGACATTTGACTCCGGAACTTATGTCATATCACCTCTTCTAGTCTCTATTATCAGTAGAAAAGTTTCAAA
Organism: Dolichopus griseipennis; assembly: GCA_963082915.1. Classification (NCBI taxonomy): domain Eukaryota; kingdom Metazoa; phylum Arthropoda; class Insecta; order Diptera; family Dolichopodidae; genus Dolichopus; species Dolichopus griseipennis. Next base: position 365,569,035 of record OY720441.1, read on the forward strand.
AATAAAGTGTAAAATCTAATACACAGCTAAATTCAAAATCATTACTTATTTAACTGAAATCCATACCCAATTTAATAATATTTTTTTCATTTTAATCCAATTTCATTTTTTTCCTCCTAGTTGAATCCATAACTGTAATAGACGCTTACACACAGCTTCCAATTTTAATTCTTTTATAAAAATTTATAACAAAATTTGTTTTAAGGTTTTTTTTTTTTGAAAAAATTTTACCATTAATTTAATTTTTGCTAAACTTCATGGTGATTGATTTCAGATTTTTATACTTTTAGTAGTTTCCATTGTATACAAAAAAAAAAAATTTTTAATAAATTTTAATTTTGATTTTCTCTTCATTTGTTTTTCTATGAAAATAAAGGAAAAGTTTTTTTGTTTTTTTTCCGTACACGTGTTATCCAAAAAGTATTGCAATCAAGGAAAAACTTATGAATTAGTAGCTAATTTATAATTAGTACTTCTTTTGAATCATAAGTTTTTGATTACAGTAATCGTTATATTTGAACCTTTTTTTAGAAGTAAGTACTAACTGCTAGCAAAATTATAAAATCTTTTCTTTTTGAATATTCACTTTCATTTGAACGGAAAAGTCAATGGGTATACTAGTTTTCGAATTATTGAATTATGATTACTTTTTAGTAAAAATTGATTTTTCTGTTATTTTAAGAGAAATACAAACTTAATTTACTTTCCTTTGATTACTTTTTGTGAAGCTGTTATTAAACAGTGCGCAAAGCAAAAAATACAAAAATCATATGAATTGTCTGATTTTACTTTATATCAAACAATTAATCATTGATTAAAGCAAAGTAAAACTTGCAAAAAAATATAGTAAGTGTTTGCAAGTATATAAAAACTCGGAAGCATTTCTAAAAGAAAGGTTCATTCAGTAAAATAACTCTATAGGAAAATTAATGAATATCGAATAATTCCGAATCTAAAGTTTTAAAACACAATCTCAACCGTCAAGTATGTGAAATCATTGTTCCAGTGCAGTGGCTATTTAATGAATTATATTTGCTACTACAACTTCCTATGCTCTTAAATAAACTGCAGATTTGTATTACAGGCGTGTCCCTAAAGTTTGGTTCAAAAAATTGTGGTTTTGGTGTTGTCCTTGTTACCAAAGGAATACTGCATACACCTATTGGAACTGGTATACACCTATTACACCTATTGGAACTACACCTATTGGAATACACCAATTGGAACTGGTTACATTCGAATCTTTACATTCCCTCGTAAAATAATAATAAAAAAACTGTGGACGTAAGCTCCCGTAAAAATAAATATGGACATACTTCTACTCTTAGAATAAAATTACAGAATTTGAAATTGTTATTTTTTTGTGTAAATAGAATAGAAGGTCAATTATTTTATACATAACTTTTATATTAGTTCAAATTATAATTTCCATCGGACAAATATTACAAAAAACTTATAACTAACGGTATTTCCTTCTTATTCAAAGATTATTAAAATTTTATAGTATCAGATTTTAAATCTAATTAACAAACTTTATATTTAAAGATCTATAAATATTTACGTTTTTGTTTATGGCTTTTATATTTCAAAATAATCCGATCCGATCAGTTAAAAAAAAAAAACTTTCCATTTTTCTCCAAATTTATTTTATTTTTAAATGAAAATTATATTAACGGCCATTATAACTTTTTTTTCTGTTATTCCTACATAAATATAATCAAAAAATAACAAAAGACTTGTTTGTCTGTAAAATTATAACTTTTAAGATATTTATTTATTTTTTTCTCCATTTTAACCCTAGAAGCAGGAAATTTTCTATCGATTTTAATATTTTGCTTCTAGGAATGAATGTGTAAACAGTGAATTTTAAACTTTCTCAATTATGTAAAGTAAGGAATTATTTTTTTTTTAATTTTTTAGTTATAAATATATTATTTTCAATAAGTGCAACAATTTACAATTCTTTTTGGGCTATCAGTAGAACGGAAGATAAAATTTAGATTTATTTTCAGTGCTATAGTTATAAATTACAACAAAATTAAGAATGAATATTTTTTTTGACTTTTTGAAATTTAAATGAAACTTTGTTCTATTTATTTATTTCTAAACAGTTCCCTACAACGTTTATGATTGTATCAGTTTTTGACCCGAGACCCTTGAATTAAAAAGCCGACATTTTAACCACTATGCCATCTATCGGATTTTAAATATACTAAAGATGTAAAATTATAGTTCCCACAGCATTTGCGAGCTAAGATTTCAATTATTTAGTTGAATATTAGAATCATTGAGAATCATATTTGGGAAATCTAGCCCTTCGAGTTATAATAAATATTGTTACTAATAATAAATTTGGACTTTTTCATTGAAAATTATAGAGGTAATATAATTTTATATTTTAATGACTTCATTATTTTTTCCTTTAGCCTTAACAATTCATACAAATGTGGTTCTACTACAATTTTCTTAAATTTTAAACAAAAATTATGAATAATAAAAAATACATTAAATTGAAACACTGAAATAAATACTTTTGATTTTAAATTCTATATTGATTTGCAAATTAAGTAAAAACCGAAATTCAATAATTTGGTATTTGAGAGGTTTGATTTTCAGTTAATCAAATGAAATAAAATCTTTAAAAAATATTCGAAATAAAGTTTATCTAGCTCTGGGGCTTTTTTCAACCAAATTTACAATTCTACAACTCTTACAATTTTTTAAATGTTTTTATTAAATACATGTAAGCTTTAATAAAAATTACAAATTTGTAAAAATGGTTTTGCAAATTATATAATTGTAAATAAGGTGAAATAGGCTACAAGTTGTCCAAAACAAACTCACTATCTTCTACCACTAACTTAATGTGTATTTTAAGTTTGAGAATCTCTGCACAATGACTTTAATGAATAAAAAAAATAAAACCTTTTCTTAATGAACTCTTTATGTCAAAGCATATTTAAAAAAAAAAAATAATAATAAAAATTGAGGAGAACAAAAGAGTATAGCAGAAAGATTTTCATTTATATTTTTCTTGAATTTTATTTTTTTGTTGGAATTTTGTTTTTGTTTTTTATAGAAAACTCGGAAAATTTGGAAACTTTTTTTTTTATTATTATTTTTACATTTCTTATAAAAATTATTTTCTTACATATTTTTGTTGCTTTTAGTATCAATCTGTTACCAAGAATTTAATTTTATTTCCAAATTTTTTCCAAAATATTTATATTTTTTTTTTCTTTTATTTATTAATAAATATTAAAATATTTGGAAGATTTTTTTTTTGTTATAAAAATTCTTTTTGTTTTTGTTTTTCTTTGCTTTTTAAACTTTTCAGGCGTATTCGTTTGGAAAAATTAATTAATCATGGAGTACTTGTAAAAAGAAACAAAAACAAAAGAATTCAGCTAAAATATAATTAATTTTACTGTAATTAATTATTTAGTTAATGACAGTAATTTCGTTACTTAGAGAAAACATTTTAAAGGTTTAAGTTTAAATCTTAATTAAAAAATTAATGAGATGGGCTGTAGAAAAGATATTTTAATTTTAAGAAATCAAGTTTTATATAAAATAAAAAGTTAAATATAATTTAAGATGAAGTATGTATACATACTTGAAGACTTTAAGCAAAATTGGATGGTATGGAAAATGGTGAATGCAATGCAAAAAACGAGGAAGAGTGTAGTAGAGTAGACTTTGTCAACTTTGGGATACCCCTATGACATAAAAGATGAAGTTGTATGGCAGCCACTCGAACCAATTGCACTACCCAACTAAATTTTGCCATAAAACTAAACTATTTTTGGCATAATTTCAGACACCCAGCTTCAATAGGTACAGAGTAATGCTTATATAAAACGAGGAAGATTATAGTTGCCCTTGTCAACTTTTAGATACCCGTGCATACCCACTATGGTGTATAAAATAAACCGTAATATACTTCCCTTATATATTTAACTCATTACTCCATAATTTTGACGTAAAACAAAAAAAAAAAAATCACAAAACATAAAACAAAATTTTCATTCATTGTCCCATAACTTTAGCTTAAAAAAAAAAAAAAAAAAAAATTAACAAAAAAAAAAAATCACAAAAAAAAAACAAAATTTTCATTCATTGTCCCATAACTTTAGCTTAAAAAAAAAAAAAAAAAAAAAAACAAAAAAAAAAAAAATGGCCCACCCTAAAATTCCGATGGTCCGAGTGATGTCCGACTTTGCCAACTAACTTGCCCTATTACTTTACCTGCCCAATTTTAATTTTAACCTTGTAGCTTCATTAGATTCGCAGTTATTGAATCGAAAGCTTTGTATGGCAGCCCCCCCAAAATGGGACCGTAACATTTTGAAACTTCATATAAGTGCTCGATTCATTATATAAATAACCGTGTGTAATTTTTATCGTCGTACTATAATTAGTTTTGAAGAAATTCATATTGGTGCAAATAAGTTGTATGGCGGCCCCCCGAAAATGGGGCCCTAACTTTTTGAAACTTCATATAAGTGCTCGATTCATTATATAACTAACCGTGTGTAATTTGCAGCCTCGTAGTATAATTAGTTTTGAAGAAATTCATATTGGTGCAAAGAAGTTGTATGGCAGCCCCCCGAAAATGGGGCCCTAACATTTTGAAACTTCATATAAGTGCTCGATTCATTATATAACTAACCATGTGTAATTTTCATCCGCGTAGTATAATTAGTTTTGAAGAAATTCATATTAGTGCAAAGAAGTTGTATGGCAGCCCCCCGAAAATGGGGCCCTAACATTTTGAAACTTCATATAAGTGCCGGAGTCATTATAAAACTAACCGTGTGTAATTTTTATCCCCGTAGTATAATTAGTTTTGAAGAAATTCATATTGGTGCAAAAAAGTTATATGGCAGCTCCCCGAAGCCTTGGTCCGATTTTAACCAAAAACAATAGGGAACCTAGAAATTGTCTAAAAATGACTTTGTGTGAATTTCAAGACTCTAGCCCTTTTAGTTTTTGAGTTATCATGCTGACACACGGACGGACGGACAGACACACATAGCTAGATCGACTAATTTTTCGATTCTGAGCCGATACGTACCCTTGACACTATATCTAGCTCGTCTAGATCGATGCGTTACAAACGGAGGAGCAAATCTAATATACCCGATGTCATATATGTATGCACGGGTATAAAAATAAGTTGTATGAGCAAACTAGATAGATTTCAATAGCGATGACGGCTATTACAAATTTGTAAAATATTCGAAATCCTAACTCCTTGATTTAATTATCGTGGAGACGGAGGGACTGTCGGACAGACATTTATAGCTAGATCGAGTTACTTCTCGATTCTGATCCGATGCATACCTTTGAGTCTATATCTACGACATGTAAAATCCAGTTATTGAACTCGATTAATCGATTCATTTCATTTAAGTGCTCAATAATAAATAAATAAATAAATTCATATTATTCAAAAACATTTAAATTAACAAATCCTTAAAAAGTCGAGTTAATATTAGAAATCTAAATCAACCAATTGTATGGTACATTGCTTTAGATTCAAATATTTATTATAGGCCAGGCTTGAATCCCAGTTAAAATAAAAACCCGAAAAGATCTCGTTACTATTCGTGATTGTAACGAAATCTACATCATTTAAAAAACCAAATCACATATTAATGTACAGAATTACAAAATAAAAACAAATAGTTTAATTTAATAATATAACTCACAGATAGCAAAAAATATTGCACCTAAGAAACACATAGGTTTATTACTATTAGCATTAAAAAAAAAAATTGTTTTCATGTTACAAAAATCTTATTCAAAGTTACCGACAACTTTTTTTTTTCATTTGCCCCTCACTTGTTGCTTATAATCTTATTCATTATTTGACCATCAGTTAGGGTGCATATTTATTTATTCCTGAAGGTTTTTAAATCTGTCTTATATATCATTAAAAACATAAAAACTTTCGGTTTTATCGCAAGGTTCGTTCGAAAATGCAACATAACCCCAACTTTATTTAACTTATCAGTGCCAAAATCAGTGATCATATTTTCATTCAAAAAAATTTACTAAGTTGAAAAAGTATAAATTTAATTTAGAAGGAATGAAAGCAATTTTATACCCGTATGAACGTATGTTTAAAGAATATACAAATTTTCCCATTACGTTTTTAACGCAGTGGTAATTTTAATGACCAACGTTTGCACCAGATATAATTGGTGTAGTGTAAAAGGTTGGAATAGCTACCTTCAACTTTTAAATATATATTCAGAGTCTATTAAATTGTGTATTTTAACAGTCTATTTTACAATCTTATAGTTTTATAGAAACTTTATTAAAAAGTCAATTCGTTTTTATGATGCCATTTAAAAATCTCTAATTATAGTGTTAACTACTTCATTAAAACTAATATTGTACATTATCACGCATATAAATTTAATTGTTTTATGTTCCAATTTAATTTATTTAATAGCAATTATTTTGATAGTTTAATATGTAAAATTCATCATTAATATAAATTAATAGCACTTATATAACCTTGATTCATTCTTAATATTTTGCTTATGATATCAAATCAACTGATAGTTAGTATTAAGTCTAACTCAGCTATTAAAAACCCATAAAAATTAAACAAATTTTTTAAATTATATCAATTAACTGAAGATTGATTTGATGAGGTTAAATATAAGAGCAATAGAAGAATTACTAAGTCTGGCCGACCTATTAAAAACCCATAAAAATTTAAAAAATATTTTACAAAAATTTAGGGAATTTTCTAAATTATTTTTTAATTGAAATTTATGGATTATTTTAATCTTCGTTTTTTGAATAATTCAAATCTTAATTCAAAACTTAATTGGAAACAGCTTATTCTTAAATCTTTTAATTCTTTAGCGCAAGCTTTTGAATAACCGAAAATTCAAAAAGTACTTATAAAATTATAAAATAGACAATTAAAAAGACATAATAATAATATAAAATTGCTTAAACAAATTAATTAAGTAAATTTATGAATGTATTAAAATTGGGTACAACATATAAATAAGCGCAAGAAATTATTATGTGGGATGCGCCAGCCCAAATGTGGGAGTTATACTCCATCTTAGGTCTAATATCAGGGCCGGCGCTTTCATATGCACAGTATGCACAGTAAAACAGGGCGCCAGAATTTAAGGGCGGCAAATTTTCAATTGAAATTAAAAAAAAAAAATTTTTATCTAACAAAAAATTATATAATAATAAAATAAGTATTGAAAAAATGTATTCGAAATTTTTTTTTTCAATATCATATAAAATAAAGCATGTTTTATTTTTTACCTATCTACATTTTATAATTTAAGGAACAGCGATTTTTTGGTGTTCATTTGTATTTATTGTGGTTATCAAATTTTTTCCATAGATTAGAGAATAAGAAAATAAAATAATATAAGTTCTCTTTCAACAGCAGCTATCATAAAAATATTGAAAGAGTAATTTATTTTTCTCTTTTCTAAATTCTTCTAATAAGTAATAACATTCCTCCTAACATTCATATCAACAAGCTATTGAACAAAATTATCAATTTAAAAAAAGTGCACCTTATACAACAACAAAATCTAATAAGACCAAAAAATAACATTTTTATTTTTGTACTACATTTTCTAATTTAAGGAACAGTGATTTTTTGATGTTCATATGGCTTATTTTATTACAGAATCAGAAATGAGAAAATAAAATAAGTAAATAACATACTACTCTTTCAAATTTCAATATAAATTATTGAAATAAGAGCAATTTATTTTTATTCTTTATCTTTTATTCTTTTCTTTCTTATTCATGATTCTCTTAAATTTTTCTTTGATTATGTTGTATTCTTATTCTTTTGATTCTTACTTTATTAATTGAGATTTGAGAACATTATAATAATAGCTGTGTGTTATGTGTATATATAATACATATAAATATAATACTATACTAATACTACATATATTTGTATAAATATACAAATCCCATCCCATGGTCCATGATTAGAGAATTAGAACAAAAAACATTATTAAACATAGGTATTCACTATTTTTGATATTTTCTTAAAAAATGTTATTATTTTTAAAAGCTATATATGACATGTACATATTTTATATGGTGGTCGGTGGAACAAAAAAAAAACACTATTCTGTGTGCTATTTTCTTAAATAATGTTAAATGTTATTATTTTTAGTAGGTACATGAAATATTTTTATATGGTGGAACAAAAAAAAAACACTGTTCTGTGTGTTATTTTCCTTAAAAATGTTATTATTTTTAGTAGGTACGTACATGAAATATTTTTATATGGAGGAACAAAAAAAAAACACTGTTCTGTCATCTGTGTGTTATTTTCTTAAAAAATGTTAAATGTTATTATTTTTATAGGTACATGAAATATTTTTATATGGAGGAACAAAAAAAAAACACTGTTCTGTGTGCTATTTTCTTAAATAATGTTAAATGTTATTATTTTTAGTAGGTACATGAAATATTTTTATATGGTGGAACAAAAAAAAAACACTGTTCTGTGTGTTATTTCTTAAAAAATGTTATTATTTTTAGTATAGGTAAGGTACGTACTGACGTACATGATAGAAATATTAAAGAGAATGAAGAATTATAAATAATTATATTTATAATCTATAGAGAATAGAAATAATAAAAAAAAAGTTTTATAGTAGGTACCTACCTACTAGATTAGTATGTTAATTTTTTTTAATGCATTTTTTATTTAAACTGCCTTTTTAATGTCAAATCAAATTATTTTTCAAAAGTGGCGGTTGGAATTATTTTTTTGGTAAGAAATTTAAAAATATTTGTGGAAAACAGTAGTTTTTAATATTATTTAATAACTAAAATATTTATAAATTTCTATACATAATACATGTTAATTAAAACATTTGAAAAATTTAAATATCTAAATTCTCATTTTTTAAAAGTTATAAAAATTTTATTGTTTGATTGTTTTTTTTTTTAAATTTAGTGCAGTAAAGCTTAAAGATATTGTAATTTGTAAGTACATTTTTATTTTATTAGTAAAACCTTTTATTTTTGAATTATTTTTTACATTTAAATTAAAAAAGAAATTTCTTAAAAATGTCAACAAAACGTAAATTGTCAGGTCACGCTTATAGACAAAAAAGAAAGCAAGTTGAAATTTCTCTAAATAAACAGAAAAATGCTTTAGACTCATTTTTTAGCAGAGAAAACTCTGATGTAAATACAGATACTTTAAATGCTCAAAATGTTGCAATTGTACCTAGCTGTTCAAATTTTCAAGAAATAAGATTAGAATCAAATAAATCTAGTTCCTTAAGTGATATTTCTTGTAGTTTAGAAGATCCCGGAATTTGGCCAGATCTAAATGATAATATAATTAGTTATTTAGTAGAGAAAGGTCCCAAACAAATAGATAACATAGCTTTTCCCGTTTCATCTGGTAGAAAATTCAATGCTAAGCATTATCAAAGAGTCTTAGCAAATGGGGATAAAATTCAAAGATCATGGCTTATTTATTCAATTTCTAAAAATTCAGTTTTTTGTTTTTGCTGTAAATTATTTACAAAAAATTCTACTAACGTCATTTCTAGTTCCGGTTATAGTGATTGGAATCACATAGGAAAACTGCTTAAAGACCATGAACAAAGTTCAAATCACTTCGAATATTTTAAAATGTGGAAAGAATTTGAACGACGACTGACAACTCAAACGACAATTGACTCAGACTTACAAAAAAATTTATCGAAAGAGGTTCAACATTGGCGAGATGTCTTGAAATGACTTTTAATTTTTGTAGAATTTCTCGCTGTGCAATCTTTAGCATTTAGAGGTGGTTCGGATACTTTATATAAAAAAAATAATGGTAATTTTCTAAAGTTAGTGGAAGCCATCGCAAAATTTGACCCAGTTTTATCGGAACATTTAAGGCGCATCAATAACAACGAGACTCAAAAAGACTCAAATATATCTTTAAAAAAAATGCATTGAAAGTTCTACCTCAAGGGTGATGTGGAAACGAACTTTTCCAGGGCGGCGTTTTTAAAAAGTGCACAGGGCGCCAAAAAGCGTAGCGCCGGCACTGAATATAGGCTTAATAGATATTATACAAATCCTTAGGAGAGAAATATGTTTTGCAACGTGACAGGAAACCCAAACATTTGGCAGCATTCTTAGCTATATCAAAAATATGCTCATTCCACAGCATTTTTTGATTTAGCTGCAAATCTAAAATGCTTAGATTGTCTGATCGTTTAATATTTTCACCTTGGAATCGCAGAATCGGGTTAAACTGATTTCTCATACAGGAAATAAAGCAGCTTTGAGTTTTTGAAGTTTTAAACTCAACTCTATTACTTTTACCCCAATCAGCTATTTTGGCTAAGTCATGGTTGACTAAACTATCCATTATATTTCTTTTTGAACTGATTGCGGAAGGTGTGACATTAGATTTCTTAAGGAAATCGTAGGATGCCACTAGAGTGCTGTCGTCGGCGAAACTTATTTTTATATAAAGCACTTTTATAATATTTGAGAACATATTACTTATCATGTATGTAATAACTGCTTAATTTTCTGAATTAAGATTGAATTCCTTCGATATATTAAATAATTCAAAGAACAATGCCCTACAAAGTACAGTTGTTCAGTAATCATTCACAGTGAAAAGTAATCGTTGATTCAGTATAAAATTTCTTAAATATTATACCAAACAAACACCCATGCGATTTATTAATATTAAAATCTTTTTTGAATATGTGGTTCTTTATCGCTCATTATATTCAAGTATTGCCCTACTATTTAAATTAATATAAAAATACAATCAAAATAACGCAATCAATTTCCTAAGTATTATAAGAGTAATTTTAAATTGACATTTAACTGTACATAAAAAAGTAATCAAACTTGTGAAATGTCAAAGTTAATGTGTCAAACTTGCAAAATTATATTTATTTTACTAAATAATGATTCAGATTTATTTTTTAATACATATAAATAAAATATTATTTAATATTACAATTGAAACATATGTCATAAACATATTAGATATTTATCATTCTAAAAATTGAAATTCTAAGTAAATTCCAATCATAAATAATTTAACATCATTTACAATCAAATATTAAACTAACGATAAGTTTCTTTTATTTTCATGTTATTTTAAAAAGTTATAAAGCAGAATATTTTTTTTTAATATTTAAAAAAATTTTTACAAAGCTGTCATTTACAAATAAAAGTTTTTTTTTTTATTCTTTTGATTGTTATAAAAAAAAGTTTTTCTTAACAATTTCATATGTCCCTAATTTAACTTTCAAATTTTCATGCTAATTAAAATACGGCCTCATGGATTTGTTGACAAAAGCTTCCAACACAAAGAAAATCAAATATTCGTTTTTAAAATTATTTTTTTATATTCCTATTTGGTTTTTTTTTTATTTCTTTTGGAATTTTTATTGTTTATCAAACCATTATTAAATGATACGCCTCTAATTTTTCTTTTGTCACCAGATTTCCTTTTTTTTTTTCTAAGCAATTTAATTTTTTTATTATTTGATTTACAGATTTATGTCCTGTGATATTTTTAAGGTAATAAAATTGTTTTGTTTTTTTTTTTTTATTTTATTTCATTTTATGTTTTTTTTTTATTCTAATTTTTATTATTCTTTTTAAATATAAAATACAAAATTAAAGGAAATTAAAAACAGACCTTATTATGGGATACCAAAAGAATAAGGAAATAAGATTAAAATAAATTCTAAAAATTCAGAATATTGCAAGTAATATTGAAGTAAGCCAAGCAGAATAGCGGGAGAATGTGCAACTATCAACATCATCTAATTCATAACATCAGGTTGACACTTGTGACTCCTTTAAAATTAATCAGAATTTAACTTGTCACGAAGAGCTTTAGACCTTGACGTAAGGCTGGAAATCGATTGTTAACAAATAATATAAAAATATTTTCTTATATATTAATAGATATTATACATATCATAAATGGTAATGCAATATTTTAAAAACCATCGGTTACAGAATTTCTTATATTCAGATACTATTTTATAACAATAATATTTTGTATATTTATTTATTTATGTTATACTATTGTTATGTATGATCATAAGTGGGGATCTGTAGAGTAAACTACTTCTTTCAATAATTTTCCTTAAAAAAAACTTTCGACCTGAACGGCGATCGAACACACCTTTCCTCGGTTAAGCACAACATGTACTTAACTACTATGCTGCCAAGTTTTATTTGAATACAAGTTCTTAATTATGGAATTTATTAACAGACGAAAAAATTTGGAACCCTATACCCATTCTAAAAAGAATATAAAAAGTGGAGACTAGAACATCTCAAGCTGAACTCGAAAATTTTAAAAATTAAAAGTACATCAAAGCAATCGAAAATACTTCAAGTCTATATTATTCTATTAATATACGTTTCTATATGGTAGTGAAACCTGGCACACAAATCAGAAAAATATTAATAAGATTCAGATATTTCTGAACAAATACTTAAGATCCATTTGCAAAATTTTCCGGTCTGGAAGAATCAGTAATAAAGAACTATGGCAAATAATAAAAGAACAACCTAGGATAGCGCAGATAATAAGACGAAAATGACGATCATACCATAAGAAGACCTGTCCAAACAATTACCGGATAAGCGCTGGAATGAAACCCACAAGCAAAACAGGGAATTCCTAAACACCGACGGAAAGCCCCGCATAACATGGCATAGAACGGTAGAAAAAGAAATGTAAGATAACGGGAAAACTTGGGCCCAAATAAAGCAAATGGCCATTAATAAAGTAAGATGGAGAGGCTATATGGAAGCCCTATGCTCCTAAAGCGGGTAAGAGAAGAGTAAAAATACATTAAACAAAACTGAAATTAAAAATAATTTTAAACGAACTATGAACAACTATGTACAACCTTAAATTCCAAAGTCAAATATTATCAAAAAAAAAAAGAATGAAACATGCTAACACATTTAATTTTGTATTGTATTATATTTATTTATTATTTTTATTTTTTTTTTTTTAAATAAAAATTCCAATTTCACGTATTTGTTTAGTACTAGTCAACGAAAATATCCCATAATAGTTGTTAAGTTATGTGGTTAACGTTTATGACTTTTTTGTATTTTAATGAATTTAATGAATTTGTTGATTATTATTAAATTGTAATAACGTTATTAACTAACTTTTTTCTTATTCAACTATTTCTTTAAAAACTGATATATTAAAAAATGGATACCATTTAAATTAGAGTATCTTACATGATTCTCGAAAAAAAACTCGGAAGTGATTCTTAAAATTAAAGACTTATTTATTACAATTCGATCTTTCAAATATTTTAGTTTTCATGTTTCCTTAGCTTTTTATATAAAATAGATTCGAAAAAAGATTGGCTACTCAAGTGAGCAAAAGCTTCAAGTCGAGATATTTCATGAATTACATCATTCAAAACCTAATTTTGAATGGTAATAACTACTTCTTTGCTCAAATGAACGATGATATAAGGAAATTTTTAAACAAATAACCTTGATAAATTATGTTACCATGGAAACCGTTTCAACAGTATTAAGCAAATCTCATAACATTTGTAAAAGTTACAATTATTTAAAAATACACCTTTTTTACATTAAAACAAAGTACTCTACACCATTCCAGACCAACCAAACTTTAGTTGTCTGATTTCCTTTTGTTATTTTATTTTATTTCTTTATTTTTATTCCTGTCGTTCTATTTTATGATCCTATTAAAAAAAGGAAAAAACAAAAAACAAATAAATTTTCATACACACAGACACACATTTAAAATTCTACGAAAATGTGTTGATTTTACTTTTGACTTTGACATCCTGTTTTAAAATGAACAAATTTAAAATATAAAAAAAAAAAAACATTCCTATAATACCTACACTTACAAATGATTTTTATATTCAAAAAAAAAAAATTTTTTTTAATGCATAAACAAAATTCCTATTAATTTTTACGTACTGGTTCAGATAAAAACAGGATTTAAAAAATCCTTCAGCAAAAAACATTTTTACATTTTTCTCTCACAAAATTTTTATAATACAATTATTGTTAGTGAAATGTGATTCCATTTTTTGTCATTTTTTTTCGATTTATTTGAAATTGTTAAAAGTAATCATACGAGTAATTGTATAAATGCTCTAAAAAACGGAGTTCTTTTGTTCAATTCTAAAGTTTTATTATAAGTAAAAGTGTTCAGGGTCACATTTTAAATGTTTGTTTTATTCAAAAATGTGCTGAATTTATTTGTAAAGGTGCTGAAATAGCGCAGTTATTTTAGAAAAACAATTTAATTATAAAAAGGGGTAAGATACTGTGTTCACCCAAATCTAAATACTGGTGAATATCAGCTTTTGTCAAAAATTGTAATACGAATGAAAGCAAAGGTATATTTTTATAGAATTTTAAACTGAAACTTCGATATTATGTGAAACGATTTTAAGACATTTATTCCCAAATGCGTATATAATTTGAAATAAATACTGAAGGGTGCAATATAATTATAATTCAACCCTTCCTTCTGTTGTTATTATTAAGAGAAGATATATGAAAGAGTCCTAAATGAATTAAATGTTCTTTAGGAAGTTAAAAAAAAACAGTATCCAATTGGTATTAAGAACTACCCATGGCATTCCAAAAAAGGGAATTTAATAATACTGTAAAATAACAATGTTTAAGGTTCCCTAGTTTACGTAAGTTAGTAATAGATTAAATTAATAAAAGATGAAGTACTTTGAATCGATTATAAAATAAAGAGCTGAGGACCTAAGCTTCCGAAATAAAAAACAAATAAGACTCTACTCTATGTTCTCAAGGAAATCGAATAAACACTACAATAGAAAGAGAAAGCTGATTAAGTATATGTTTTCAGCCTTCTAAAAATTTAAAGTTGAATCTATTAAAATACAATATGTTGTGCAATTCTTGATACGCTTGAGTCAATTCGACTGATTAGTACTGCAGAACTACTACTCGATTGCAGAGTTACGAAATAAATAGGACAGTTTGCAACTAGATATTAAAAACGATTTAAATCTTTAAGCAATAATAATCCAAAGCAAAATTTATAATAAAATGAAACAAAAATTGAGATATTACATTCAATCGAGTTAATGGGCTCTTATATTCTAATAATTTAGTTTTACAGCTGTATTAAAAGAATTGCATGCAATAAAAGCATATTTTAAGCCTCAAAAGCCTTGCCTAAATAATTTTAAAAAATATATTTTAAAAAATTTTTACTTTGAGTCAAACAGGTAATAATGCACCCATATAATTTTATATTTGCTTAAACTAATATACACATATATATACATAAAAAATTTGCATACTGTTTTCGGTCAGTTTACCAAACAATTTCTAAGAAAAATTAAATGCTTTTCATAAAATATTTTTTTTTTTAAATTTCCATATTTTTTACATGCTAATATTTGACTAAAATTCCTAAATATATACAAAAAATAAAATGAATTTAAAAATTCCTAAAAATATGCATAAAATTATTATTTTTATATTTTTTTTTATGCAAAAGTGTATGTAATGTTACTATACTCTATATAACTTTGGATACATGCATCCATTATTTAATACATAATACATGAATATATAATATGACATTTTTAAAATATTTGTCCATACAGGGGGATTCCGAAGGAAGAAAAGCTCAACATGCTCCTTGTGTAACTTAATTTTTATGTAAAGTGTCAAATTGGGACCATAACTCATTTTAAATGTCTCCGATTGGGACCTTAATAAAAAATTTATAAATTATAAATTTATCTATTTTCATGGAAAACTGTTTGTTCCGACTGAAATGCAATAAGTCCCAGTTGGCACATTAATGCATTAAAACATTTAAACTACCAAGGCAGAGACAAATAAAAGGTTTACAGTAAACATACTGTACATTATTTAACAAATAATAATATTGTATTTACATAAACATTTTTATTACTATTTTTGCAAATTACTGATGAAAGATTAGGCTGATTTTAAAATCCTAAATATATGCAATAAAAAAACACTAACCTCTCACCAAAAAAAAAATAAATAATTCGAATAAATTTATTAAATAATATGCGATCCATATCTAAAAATTTAAAATATAATTTATGCAAATATATTTCATAAAAAAAAATTAATATATTTAAAAGATAAAATTAATTTAATTACTAAACATATTTTTACAAAAATATTATTACCAAATTTCAATGATTAGATCATGTTTAACAAAAGATTAAAATATAATTAGATAAATGCCCTTTAAATGCAACATGTTACAAAAGTATCAAGATATATTTTCAAAAATGCAACAAATTTATACATAAGTTAAAACAGTATTATATTATATTACCTAAATCATAATAATATTTAAAGGAATAGATAAAAGTTTTATAAAAAATTAATTATAGTGATTTGTAGACATTTAAAGTTTAAAGAAGAACTCTCATATTAATTTTTTTTATCATGCAAAGCTTCGAAAGCCACCTATTGGAGTTGTGTACATATAAAAACAACAATCCCGGGAATAATGAAACATTAGTATGGGATCTGCTTTATAAATGTACAGATTTGTTAAAGAAAAGGATTTGAAAGGATTATTCGAAATCGGGTATGGGAAATGTAGAACTCTGGAATTATGTAGGATGAGGGAAATTGGATGGGATATTTAGAAGCAAGATTTTAAGGTTCTTTTTAAGCTTTTCAAAATCGTGCACATGTGGACTTCCAACTTCAGGGAACAAATCAGATGGTATATGGTACCATATGCGCGATGAACGCGTAACGAACGAATTTCAATAAGCCGTGTTGCGCCACCTGGATAGTTCAACTGGTTGCGGATTATATCTGTTGCCACTTTGTTTCTCGCTGGAAATCCGAAATTTTGACTTTATTTTCACAGGACTAAAGAAGACCTTTTAGTTAAATTAAAACAAAAATTTTTAAATGTATTAAACAACTAATTTTATAAAACAAAAAGTTTTATAATGAAATTATTTGGAAAATTTCATTCATTTCATTATGAATTTAATTGAATTTTATGTGCCATTTGCAAAACTGACAAAAAAAAATTAAAAAATACCCCAAACACCATCACATTTCAGACAACTCTAGAATTAATAATTTTGTGATTTTAACATTATTACTATTAGCTATCAAATGAATGGAATGTGAAAAATGTCCATTCCAAAAAACAAAGAAATTCCAATATTGAAAATTAATATAAATTTTATTAATTCTAATCAGAAAGTGTTTTGTTTTTAACATTATCTGGTATCAATTGTCGTGTTACTTTCCAACAATTCTCCAAAAAAAAATCCCTTCCTGTTACAAACTATATCTACAACTACAGTTTATTATATAGTATCTCCTATTCTCATTCTTTCGCAATATATTCATTTATTCATACAAAGAAGTAAAACATATTTACATACAGTTTCATAATTTAGTACACTGTATTCCAGTCACATATAACATTAATAAATAAACAACCAACCACCCAAAAAAGCAAAAGCACAACAAATACTTAAATAAAAAAAACAGGTTCTTAGGACTCTACAGTTATACATCATTTATGTGATCCCTTTTTTTTTATTTCTTGTAATATTATTATCCTGTCATACACTATATATATTCCACTAAATTTAATATGTTTTATTTTATATATATATATATAATATATGTATTGTATGAATGTGTAAAGTTTTTAGTATGAGAGAATTAACGATAAAGTTTCAAGGATAACTTAAAGTTTAAAATAAATAAAGAAAAAACAACAACAAAAGATGAAATGGAGGAAATATTATACAATTTTTTTTTAAATTTTAATATAAATTCCCAAATGTTGATGTCATTTACGAGACAACACATCCTCTTTTTGTTTTTTTGACTTTTAAAAGTATTTAAGTAACATTTTCTACATTATATATTTGTAATATATGAAATCCATGGTCCAATATGTTCCTACCAAAAACCAATTTTAAGCAAATTTTCAATAAATTTTTGTAAAAATGTGCGTGTACAGTTTTACTTTGCTTGTTCGTTTGTCCATAAATTGACAAAGGCTTCTGCTGCATTAATGGGATAAATTTATTTATTTATGTACATTCCCCTACCACATTCAAAGTGGTTAATGTGTGAATCTGCCTTTCCTTTTCGGGTGTAGCAGTTAAATTTATTTTATATTATTGTATTAACTTTTACCAGGATTTAAACCTGAGACTTTCCGATTGAAAAGTCGCCATTCTAACCGCCATGTTAACGAACTGAAACCCTCCAAAGTTCAGAAAAGCCCTTTATATTAATTATTATATACAAGAGTTCAATCAAAAATATGAGCTTTATAAATACAGGTAAGACAAAAGTATAGTGTTGCCACACCGTACTTTAATTTACCGTTATGCGAAACTCAATTTATGCAAAGTCTTCTAGCCTCGCATGGTCTAAACGGCTAAAGTTGGAAATTCGAAGTTTTGGAAGAAGTTAAAATCTTAAAAATTAGTATGAGTTATTTCAGGATTTTTTTTGTGACGCCGACTGTTTAACAATTGTAAGGGTTCCAAAAATTTGTTTCTATATTTTTGTTTTTTTTAAACAACTGTAATTTGAAAACCTGTCCAATTTTTTTGAACTTAGACTATGTTCGATGGTACAATTGAAGCTCTTACATTATATTTCTACACATTTTAACAGGTTTTCTTAATTACAATAAACTTATATTCTAATATGGGTCTCATTTCCATAACGAATTAATAAAATAAATTCATTAAAATGTTGAATGAAATCTTTTTTAACCAAACCTCAGTATGAAACATTGTGAAGTTTTGGAAACGTGCTTTTTTAAATTCCCTCGGTTTTTTTCATCACTTGCTTTATTATTATTTTCCTTATATTTTTTATTCTCTTAGATTTTTTATTTATAAATTAAATTTTATAAACAATTCTAATGGTATTCCCAGTTGTGCACAAGTTTCAATAATAATTTGATTTTAAAAGATTTTTTTTTTTGTATTTTATTTAATTTAATTTTTAATAGAAAAATGTTACAATATCGGAATAGAAGTAACATTTCACAAATGCATTTAAAGTCAATTTGTTGCATTCTCTAAATAAATGCGTGCATTAATAACATTTTTATGTGCTAGCTAGCAAGCTGTTAAACTGTTAGACTAACAATCCCTTTTATATCTCGGAAATATTTTGTTAGAGGGATGAAAGATACTTGGCATAGTCCTTTCATATACTTATAATTGATTTAAACAACTTGACCTTAAGGTATGAATATTAGTAGGAATATTTAAAATTAAAAATGTCTAAGAAAAATAGATTTTAATAATTTTTATTTCTGAGTTATAAGATAATTCAGTTTATTATTATTAATTTTTTTAAGACTTATTAATAATTAGTTATGCCATTCATTTGAATGCAATACCGAATGATAGCTGAACCGAATCGAAAAGCAGATTTAATTTTAATAGTCAAGTGAAAATTCATATATAACCTGGCACATCAGGAAAAAGGTGCCCAAACCTATTCTAAACTTGATTTAAAAAGAGAGAATTATATTTTGACATTCAACAGCTTTAGTAATTAGCTTTGGTTTAGATAATAGTCGAAAATTTCATTTCAATTAAATTTTTAAATATTTTTTAAAAATAATTATTATAATTTTTGGAAATACTTTAAGTTTAACTACTGATTACCATTGTAATGGAAACTTTTTCTTCGAGAAACTCGAATATTTCCCTAAAAATAATAAATTAAAAGACCACATTTTGTACCATATACATTTATAAGCCTTTTCACAAAAACCACTAATCCTTAAACAGCAGTTACTTCTGCTCTAGTTAATTGTGTTTAATTCATTTTAATCCTTCAAGTTTTGCAATTATAATATATTTTATACAATTCAATATTAAGTAGAACAGCTAATTGTTTTAGAACAATCTAAATATATATATATATTTATACATAAATAAGAATAACCAAAGGTAAGAAACAAATAGTAATATATAGGTATTTAAGATTTATAATTTTAAAAACATTTTAGAAAAATATTTTAAATTCCCTTAGTTCTGTCTGTCCAGTGGTTTACTTTCAAAGAAAAACCCATATTTTAAACCTACTAAATTAGAATAAAATTTTGTAAATTCCAGTAAATAAAACAATTAAATTTTTTTAATGATATTTTACAAAATTTTTGAAAGACTGTGTATTTTAAACACTTTAATGCTGAAAAAAAAAATGGAAAAACTTGAAGTTTATAAAAATTAAATAAAAGAATCTTTGGAAAAAGGTGTGCATTGCTTCCTATTTAATATAGCACCGATAATTTTTACAAAATAAATATTGAAATTTTAAAATTTTAAACACTGCAATCCTTAAAAATCAGGCATTTTGCATAATTGCATTGCATTATATTCATTTTGCCTAATTGGGAATCTACACATTAGTTATATTTTATCCAAATCACATAGATTTTGCAAAGAACCAATGTTAATGTTTAAACGATTTTAGTTAATTCTAAATTCCAGAATTGAAAATTCTAAATTCGGTAATGATTTTTATTGTATTTTTGAATATAATCACCTGACTACAATTTCTCATACAATTAGATTTTTTAATTATACCGAACGCTTTGTTAATTACTTAAAAAAAAAAAAATCCGATTTTTCAAATATAATACCAAAATTTTAAGTTTCATTCTTAAGGCGATATTTGAAAAATCACCTTGATCACTACTTTGAAAATTCCAAAAAAAAATATTCTACTCGGCTTTAAAATAGAATTTAAATTAAATTAACTTGCCGCCTAAATATCGCTACTCCATCAATTCTTTTACCACTAATTTACTTTAAAAACATTCTTCCACTTTTAAGTAGAAGTAAGCCCAATTCTTGGGTAACACAAAATTGTTTGTAAAATTAAAAAATAATAGGAACTGCATTGGGTATATTTTATATTTTTTGATTTTTAATGCCTTAATAACATTTTCTTTTTACTGTTTAGAGAACTTATAACTTTTATAAGAATAAATTTAGATTTTCTATCATTTTATTTACAATGTATAAATTTTAGAACATTATAATAAGGGACCTTTGATCTGCCTCAAATTGCAACCACAGAATTCGAAAGAAGTTCAATGAGATCCAAAAACCCCATTAAAAAATTCAAAAATCAAGGAAGAAAGGATTACATCCTTGCAATTTCATTTAAATATTAATTAAAAATAATTTAATAAAACCCTTACCTACATCCCAAAGATTTAAAATTTGCATTCAATATATTCAAAACAAATTTTTTTCTTAAATTCTTAAAAATTCATTAAATAACGATTTGAATTTAAGTAAAACTCTTGTCTTTAGTAAGTATATAAAAATTGTTGAATGTCTTTAGACATATAAACAATATCCTACTTTAATAAATAACTCAACTACAAAATTACATCTCAGTAAACAAAATTATTAAAAATCCATTAGTAAACATTTATAAAATACAAAATGGACCATAACTTACAATTTAAACAAATTTTTATTTTTTTTTATCTTTCCTTTATATATATTTTGATTATTTTTTAATTATTTAATTTTCTTCATTAAAGAATTTCCTTTTGAACTTTCTTTTCATTCATTTATTCTCTCACTTTCCTTTAGAAAATTGTATTTTTCTTTAAAATTTTCTGTAAAATTCACCACCACAGAATTCTTTTTTTTCAAATTAATTTTTAATTAAACTTTTCTTTAAATCTTTTCATTAACTTTTTGATTTAAATTCTTAATGAATTAAAAAATTTTTTAAATATCTTATTTTTTTAAATATTTAATTTTTTTTAAAATATTTTTTCTTTTTTTTTGAATTTATCACTTTAATTTAAAATTTTATTTATGAGAAAAATTCTTAATTTTATTAAATTTGACGCATGCAACATTAATTTCAATCCATTTTGAATGAAAAATAACAGTAAAACAATGTTTAAAATTAAAAAATAAAAATTTATAACGGAACTTTTTTTTTTCCTTAAATTTTTTCTATATGAAATTTTTCATTTATTTTTTAGAGTCATGTTTTTTTTTTTTAATTATTTTCGTAATTATTTTTTGAAATTTTTCTGAACACTTCAAAATCTCTCCGACAACTGAAGATTTTCACCGCGTGTCTCTAGCTTTTAAATATTTTTCTGTAAATGGTTGGTATGGTCTATCTATATATATATGCATATATATATATATATTGTTTTTTAAATCAAACGTTAGATGGGGTGAAAACGTATATACATATGTTGTGAAAACAAAAAAATAAACTAAATTCAACATTACTAGCCGGGTACTTTTTTATATTTATTTTTTTTTTCGTATACATTCTTTATTTTCTTTCTTTCCTTTTCTTTCTAT
Organism: Dolichopus griseipennis; assembly: GCA_963082915.1. Classification (NCBI taxonomy): domain Eukaryota; kingdom Metazoa; phylum Arthropoda; class Insecta; order Diptera; family Dolichopodidae; genus Dolichopus; species Dolichopus griseipennis. Next base: position 365,591,465 of record OY720441.1, read on the forward strand.
TCCTTTTCTTTTTCTTTTTTACTAATACACAATTATTATCAGTTTGTCAATATGTATAGTTTGTTTTGAATTTTTTTAGAAAAAAATACAAACAAACAAAAAAACAAAACATTAATTTAATTCTCTTCTTCTTTCATATTTTCATATTTAATATACAATGGCAACACTTCTACTACTACTATTGCAAAAAAATTAACTGATAAGAAAATGTATATGCAATAAAGTAAAAAAAAAAGAAGAAATAAAATGCCGCGAATTACTGAGCATTATTAATAAACAATCAGAATAAAATTAACTGCTATTTGAATTTGTTGTTGTTGTTTTTTTTTGTTTTTTTTTTCTATCACTATTCAAAAAAAAAACAAAAACCAATTTCTTAAAAGAAGAATAAAACAAAAGAAGAAATTGAAAATAAAATGAAAGGTAATGCAAAAAAATCAAAAACATCTGATATAAAATGACGCATGCGCATTGAATGTTAGTGTCATTGCCGCTATACCAATATTTTTGACTTTTACAGAATTTTACAAGAAAAAACAATATTATGATTGTCTGCAAAATTTATATGCAGTGAACTATTATTGAATTTCATACAAAAAAAAAACAACAAAAACAAAAAAAAAACAAATATAACAACAAAATCAATAACAATCAGAAGAAAATTTGTAAATAGAAAAATATTTAAATGGTTTTGAAATGAAAAAAAACATTTGAAATGGTGTAGAAATTGGTGATATTGGACATTGGACGTAATAAGAAAAAGAAAGGGTAGTAGAAATTAAAGAAAAATACATAATGCAAAATAGTATAAATAGTGGTTTTTAAAAAATATCTACATCTATATATACAATACAATTTTAATTTCCGATGTTATTTTGACATTTTCATTTCCGAAGATTGTCAAAAGTATTAATGTTTACTTGAATGGTTTTCTCTATTTTTTCCTTTATTATATTTTAAAAAACAAGAAAAGTTCATCAAACTGTTTAAAATAAAAAAGAGAAATAGAAATATACAATTGTATAATTTTAAATAGAAATTCAAATAAATGATTTATTCAAATGAAATGTATACGTAAAAATTGACATTTTCTTGTAAGAAAATCAAAGATATTTATAATTGAAATTTTCTAAATAAAATTTTCTGACGTCATCAATTAAATCGTATTTGATATTTGAATACTATTTTTTTTGATTTATTATTTCTGTTAATATGTAGGCATAATCTGTTATAATCAATACAATTTTATTTTGTGATAAATTTATGTTTGACATATTTTCAAAGTGGAAATTCTAAATAATTATTGCACATTAGGTAATTAATGAAAATCCAATAAAAGTTAAAATTTGAAAAATATTCACTGAGTATATGTTCATATTATGATCTTAATTCAACAAAATATTTTTTGTATTAATTGTAATTATATTTTCAGGATACTTTACATTTCTAGGATGTCTTAAATACATGTCTAGGATAGTTACGCCGTAAAACCGTAAGAATACTAATTTACTAAAAAACTCCATATTTTTTGCAAGAACTTTACCTCCAAGCAAAGGAAGTTTCAATGAATATCCGTTTTCAATTATCATACAAAAAAAAAATTAAAGTTTTTCAAAAAAGAAAAAAACCAAAAAGGCCTAAAGCTCAAATATTTGAACCAAGTAGAAATGTGTGTAGCCACATACATCTAACATAATTTTTGCAATTTAAAAATTTGTATCCATTACTGAAATTAATATTCTCTAAATACAACTTTAGCAACCCAATTTATGTACCCTGTTCTATTAATTTACTTCATTATAAATTTTACATTACACCATATGATTGTCCAAATCAACAACCTTGTACCTATTCTATCTCAAACATTAAAAAAAAAAAACATAAATTTTTGATAAAACTATTGTCGAAATATTTTTGAAAAAAAAGGACGAAAAGGAGTGAATATCCCTACATAATAAATAGCACAAAGAGTATGAAAATAAATAAAAAAAGACAAATAAGTAAACAAATATCTGTTTATACTATATCAGTAACAGACATTGTGGTGGCACATCAGGACATAAAAAATGAACATGTCATGCTCCTATTTTATGTTTTTTATTTTATTTTACTTTATTTATTTTTTTTTTTTTTGTTTATTGCTTTATTGTTATCCTTAGCATTTTTTTTATTTATTTATTTTTTTCTATTTTTGTTTGTTTATTTTTTTTTTGTTATTTGTCTGAAATGAACATTTCAGTTTTTTTGTAGAACCCATTCATTAGTCAGAAAATAATAAAAAGAATACCACTGTACAAAAGTGGTTTGAATAAAAAAAATAAAAATAATTTGCTGTCAAATACAAGTCAAAAAAAAAACTATTTTATTTTACATTAATTTTTGTTTATTTACATACACATTAAAATAGAAAACAGGGATTCTTATGTTTACTTCTATTTTCTATCACAAAATTTCCCAATTGGACTTCACAATAATTTCCAATGTTAAATGAGGATTTTTTTAAATCTGTATTTGAAGTATATTCACAATTTTATAAATTAATTTCTTTGCTTTTTAAATATTAAAAATTCTAATAATTAATTTTTTTTTATTTAGGATCACGAATGGAAATTCAACAAGCGAAAAAATTTCAAGTACCGTTTTTATGTTAGATAAATTGTGTCCTTTCGCGAAGAGAAACTCCGTATTACTGAAAATTTTCAATTGTGTCAAAAGTGAGTATTCAATTTTAATATGAAAAAGGAGCTTTAGAATAATATAAATAGTAATAGAAGAGAATTATGAGAGAATAACTGTTAAAAAAAATTTATAATTGTATCTACTTTTGTATAACAGAATTTAACTCCCAATTCAGACGTATAACAGTATGGTAAAAATAAGTGTTTCCTTTGGAATTGAATTTGATTTATTGTGAAAGTAATTTATGATTCAAAAAACCAGAAAAATAAGTTGTACAAATGAAAAAATTACCTTGGATCAACAATTAACTAGACGAGAAGTTAAAGGAATAACAGAAATTAGTGTTCAATTAAATAAATTTTATATTCCTAAAATGGACTACTTCTAAATTAAATGTCTGAATCAAACACACAAGTTAAAAAGTTACAAAATATTCTACCAATCATTAACAAAACCAACACTTACATTGGGCGCACCTACATAATACTGCATCAGTGCAAGTTTAATGGAAAAATTACGAATGTTCGAAAGAAACAAAAGTTTGTATCCGACTACAAGCATTATTATTCCAATAAATATGATTATTCACTACTAGATAGAGAAAAATACACTCCTAAAAATGTTTTTATATCACATACACTCCACTATAAAAACTTGTATAACAGGCTTTCATAGCTCCTCAACACTTCATCTTCTTAGACAAAAATATTGGTAAATATATTCTAAGCCATAATCATGTCCTCCATTCGAATCCCAAAAACAGACAGTTTTCAAACTGGTGCACTGGTTTTAATAATGATATAAGCATTTTGCCTTATTTTAAATAGATTTTAGAAAATATTTCTTGACCTTTTGAAATAATTAAAATATTAAATTTAAATGGATCTAAAAAAAAATGTAATAGATGTAATAGTAAACTATTCCTTTTTGTATACCACTTTAAGTTGTGGGTATTTTCCAATGATTATGAGGTAATGTTTTCCTAATGTTCAATTTGTTCAATCTGAAAACAGCACTTTTTCCGGTACCATGTAACCGTTAATCGTGTAACATGAAGTATTTAATATTGCTAACTATTGTTCCCTGCAGTTTTTAACTTCAAGTTTTGAAAGGCGAAGATTCTGACAAAAATTGAACTCACTTTATATTAAAGAGTAACTAAAATACGACATATTTCAAAAATAAATGATTTTAAGCACCTAGAACAGCACCTAGAACAGTTGAACCCTGTACAACTTTTTCAAAATTTAAATACAAGTATTTGAGTCAAAGATAATTAATATTTTAACACGTGGAAAAAAAAATTAAACCAACATTTTAAAATCGTATATTATGAAACGGAACCAATTAAATTTTTTTAATTACTTTTAATTTTATCCTAATTAATCCTTGTTTGCTACTCCATTTTTTTTTTGTTTATTACTTTTATTATTATATCAAATCTATACTGCTTTTTATCTATTATAAAGTTGTTTAAAATAGTATTTCCTTTCAAAATTGTTTTAAATATGCAGTAATAATGAAATGCATACACGATGCATAAAGAATTTGCATACATAATTTGAACAGTTTACTTTGTATTATATTTTTCATTGTTTCCTTTAATCTTGACATCATTAATTCAAGTGAAAAATAGGACTTCATTCCTTCATTCATGTTTTTTTTTTAATTTTTTAACGCATCATTGATTGCATGAAGAGCATTGAAGAGCATGATTGAATGAAATATATATTATGAATATTACTCAAATGGGTTCCTTAATTTTCGTAATTCATTTTAAGTAGGGCTGAATTTATGCACACCACGTGTCTCACCTTCAATTTGTCCCATGCTGCCTTTGTTTCCCAATTTGGTAATTCTTTATAAAATTTTTTTGTAGGACAGTTATTTAAAAATTCAAAATATGAAGGCCCATACTGATTGAAATAAAATATTTCAATGTCAGACCTTTTAGACTTAAAAATGAAATCTATATTGAACACCTTTCCGCGTAGAAATTTACATGAACTTTATAATATTAATATATATATTTCAATATATTTCAATAGACGAATAAAAATATCCTATAAATGGAAGGATGAACCGTCATTATAATTTATTCTTTATTAATTTAGTTCATGAAAAATAACAGTAATTAGAACACTAAAAAGGTCTAAAATAAACACTAATCATTCATGTAATGATTGCAGATTTTTTTTTATTTTTTTTATTATTTTACTTTAAAAACACGAGTAAATTGTACTGATTATGGGAATGTTGAAAAGTATTGGCATTGCAAAATTTCAATAAAATTCAAAAGTTTTAGGATTTCCTGAATTTTTCAAAATATTATTTTTCAAGGACAATTAAATAGGTCGGTCGTTTGATTAAAAAAGTAGTCAGTCGAATATTTTTCATCTGGAGTGGTCTCTTCCTTAAAAAAAGTCAAGCTTTTGCCAATTGAACTTTAATCAATATTATGCTGGAGGCAAAGTTAGTGGCTAACGAGTCATAAAATAAAAATTAAATAATATTAAATGATTATTAAAACTAATTGCCCGTCACATCTACAGTACAAATAGTTTTATATAATGCTTTACAATATTAATTATTCAAACTCTAATTAAAATATTTTAAAATAATTCTAAACATATATGGACATACTAACTACTAAATAAAATCAACACAAATAATGTTAGGTAAACAAGTTAAAAATAAAAATTAACTATGTTTACAATAATATTACAGTTTCACATTATTCAGAGCATCTTTGCTGAATTGCAATAGCATTAACAATTAAAATAAAGCTGGAAATGATTCATTTTAAACTGAAAAATTTTAGTAAAATTCCTACAAAATATTAATATTCCACTTTGTTACCCAAAATTAAATAAATAAATCGTCATGCCAATAAGGGTTAACAAATTTTTAATGTAATAAAAGAGCCGACTTCATTGTCAAAAAGCAACACGTATACAAAATTTGAAGTTAATTGGTCAAACCGTTTTTACTTTAGAACAAACAAAATTAAATACTTGTACCATACCCCAAACGGCCAAACGATTCGCAAAATTGTTACACTCCCCGTACCAGGCCATAACAGAGGGTGGGCCATGAGGGCCATTTGGCTCAGGCCCCGAGTTGTGAAAGGGCCTCTATTTATTTCCTAATTTGGTCACAGTAGGTGCGGAAAAATTAAGTTGAAATATTATTTTGAGTATTAATTTATTTTATTTTAACCAAAGATTTATAAAATATAACGATACAAAAGTTATAGTAAAAATTTCAAGTTATTGTTATATGTATTTATAAAACTTTTTTACGTAGTTGAACTCTGAAAAATTCAAAAAATTTTAACGTAGTAGGCCAATTGCATAAAAAAGAATATTTAATTTTCAATTATTAAAAATTTAACTATATTTCCTATTCAGTACAGTTTTAATTTTCCTATTGAGTACAGCTTTTGGTTTCGTACTATAAATTTTAGTGATTTTAGCCAGACTTTTGGATTCCTTTGCACTTTTCAAACTTCATCAGATGAGGAAATAAAATCGAGAGCAAAAAATATGCACTTAAAATATCCAAAGGAAATTTCAAATGAAATATGTGATGAAATGATATTTTTAAAAAATATTTTTGAAGTAAACTTTGATATAGAATCATCTCCACCTAAGTTGCTGCTAAACATTTTAGAAAAAAACCTAATTGGATTGTTTCCAAATATATCAACAGCTTTAAGAATATTTTTAAGTTTACCTGCCTCCGTTGCTTCAGTGGAACGCAGTTTCAGTGTGTTGAAAAGGGTTAAAAATTTTAACAGATCTGCAATGAGCCAAGAACGGTTGAATGGGCTATCAATTTTACATATAAATTCAGATATTGCACAAAATATTGATTTTTCAACTATTATAAAAGATTTTGCTACAACTAAAGCTCGAAAAGCTTATTTGTAATTTAACTATTAATTTCATACTTTTTAAGTAAATTAAAAATAATAAAAGAACTATGTAAATTTGTTTTTTTTACTCAAACAAGAGGCCCCATATTTTTTATTGGCCTGGGCCCCCTCTCAGCTCTGCAAGGCCCTGCCCCGTACCCAACCCTTATATATACAAATTTTTACGATAATCAGCTGAGTAGTTTAGGAGTCTATACGTTCCTTCTTCTATATATATATATATTTAGATTTATTCAAAATTTGATTCGCCATACGAATACCCTTGGTTGAAGAATAAAAGAACATTCTCAAGCTTATTTTTCTTCATTTTTCTGTAACCCATCGTTACGTCTGCAATTTCTCTAGATTCTGTATACGAAATTCCAATGTATTTTTTGAATGTGAATTTTCTCCCTATTTTGAAACTATTAGTTTCGCCCTGTAAGATCGGGAATAACAAATTTATCCAAAGACGAAATTGGACTTTAACTTTATTCAGGTATTTTTTTTTTCACTCAAGCCGTTTTGAAAGTGTTGCCAAATTTAAAAAAAAATCATAATCCAAACTTTTCCGAAAATTTGTGTTTCATCCAATGCAACAAGAAAATCATGATATAAATTTGAAAAATCCTACTGTAAATTTCGATGGACAAAGTTTTTAGTTGTAAAATAAAATTATGAAAAATAATTAAATCAAAACTTTTTTGAACATGAATTTCAAATTTAATTTAAATCCCCTTGCATGAAAATTAAAATATATTTTGATTTAGAAATTTTAGTTATACATAAATCTTCATAGCACGAATTTTTGGAAACACTGCAACAATAGCGAAGAATGGTGTTATTTCAACATCGTGAATAAGATTTGGACCTACAAAATAAAAGAGTTCAGAGAATGTGTTCAGAGCGCACTTACTTTCAATTTTTAAAGGAACAGAAGATCTTTTGAAACTAATTTGATGCTATAAACAAAAAAAGCAAAAGCCAAACGTTGTTAAAAGCTTGGTGGGAATATATAGAACATTTAAAAGCTGAAAGAACTTCTTGAATGCAAATAATACAAATTCTATCCTTGTACAAGCCAAAATTGGAGTCCTCATAGACCTCTAACTAGAACCTCATAAAACTTGTAACTAGCCCCTTAATTCCTTTTAGACCTTTCATTAATTATATAAAGAATGATTTAATAATTCTATTTTTTAAATTAAAAAACAAATTTCAATACTCTGACAAAAAAAAATGTTATAAATCTTAGGAGTTGCAAGGATTAATACTTTAATCCTTCTGTTGGCTAATAATGACAAAGTTTCAATTATGATTTTCAATGCTTAGTACTAAAATGTAATTTGAATATTATTTTATAATCCACTGTGAATTAATTTAATTGAAAGTTAGTTAAATCCCTTTATTGCAAGGAATTTATTTTGAATTGTGAATGAAAAATGTTTTAATCCTTCGTGTGGTTTAATTTACTTAAAACAAAATAATTTTTTTTTTTGTTTAATTAATTTAAACTAAACCAAAGTAAAAAGTAAAGTACATTGCGTTATTTTAATAAATTAATCAGGATCTCTAGAGTCTACAGGGTGAAGTGAAATAACGCCCGACACAATAGCGCCCGAAAAGGGTTAATGTACTTTGAAAGCGCAATAACGCTCTAGAGCACTTTTTAAGTGTAATAAGGTCCCTCGGGTGTTATTGCACTTTTAAGATAAACCTGACTGACGGTTTTAGGCTTTTTTGAACTCTCAAAAGTTGGCGTTACAGTCAAAGTTACCAATCATTTTTAGAGTTATAGCTAATCTATATGATAGAAGAGAGGTGAAAACCGTTCCAAGTTTGGTTTTAAAAAAAAAGGGGTGGTTTTAGTTGATTAACGTCCAACACTCCCCAGATGAACCCCGTATAATGATTCTGGGCAGCTTTCGATGCTTTCCGTCAACCCTCGCAGAAATAAAAATAAAATAAAAATATTTAGGATTCTGAATTTAAAGAAATTTTAAAGTTGAATTTAAAAGCAGGGTATTCTTCTTTTACAGAATATTTATAAATGTGTATAACAAGGGATTCTGAATTAAGAGAGATTTTAGATTTGGATTCAAAATCAGCATATTCCACTTTTTCCACAATATTTATATGTACGCATATACTTAATAAAGTCAAATACAAAAAGGAATTACAGTCAATCGGCTTAATTACAATTTTAAAATGATATTAAGGTCAATGGACTTTATTTCCCATATTTTAGGAATTAAATAAATAATTGGATTTGAAATTGACCGCAAAGCTCATATTTCAATATTAAGAAAAAATTTAGGCTCGTATTTCAAATGTTACGTCCCAGAGCACTTTTTAAAGTTGAAATAATGTCCTAGGGCGTTTTTGCACTTTCTTCGGGCGTTATTTCGCCTCACCGTCTGTAGGAATCTAATTAAATTGTTATTTGAAGTTTTTACAATTTTTTAAAAAAATGTATAATTAATTAATTAAAAGTATATATTTGCAACACTTGAAAAGGAAAGGCATACTTCACTCCCTTATCATTGTGGTATGAAGTAAGGGACTGTTTATAAATAAATATATATAAATGGATTTAAAGTAAAATTACTGATATACAAATTTTGGATCCTGTAATTTGGGCTTTGTATACAATTTGTGACATTGCTCAGAAATCGTTCAAAACTTCTATGGCTCTTTATAATAAATATTATTAAACAAAAATGAATTTAAAAGATTAAAATATAACAAGTAATTAATCCTTGATTCAATAAAAATTTTCAAGAATCGATAATTGTCGATTAATTGGGATAAAACGTCTAGGGAAAATATAAATTTAATAAATTTGCCAGGAATAGCTTTATGCTTAAAGAGTAGCTATATTTTGGAAGGCGAGAATAGAAAAACCTCATTGTAGCACAACATTCTACAAACGCTCTGTTTGCTATTAATGAGTTTTTAAATACTTTCCATTCTAAAGTTCTCAAATAAGAAAGTTTAATTTTGAAAATTCTTCTTCAAATTAAAAATTAAATATTGTAAACTTCCCTTTTAAATTTTATTCAGTAATTCAAAGATTTAGAATATGCTTAAAAATTGAAAAAATTCTTTTGTTTAATACTTAAATTTAAAAAAAAATTGGAACAAAACCAAAAATTTATATTAATGAAAATATTGATTTTATGTCTTCAATGTCCTCAATGTCTTATTTAAATATTTTTCTTTAAATATTACACTGTTACAATTATTTTTAATATGTCAACGACTAAACTTAATGTTTAAAAACACAAACATTGGCATTATTCCCAAAAAATTTGCATTTATTTAAACGAAGATGAAATAAAACCAAGATATCTACAGAGCAAATGTTCTGTCAAGGAATAGGAAGACGCTAAGCAGCGATACTAAATAAAAATATATTTAAATTATAGAAGAAAGAGAAGAACAGACTAAAGCTAGTGAAACTTTTTACTAATTTTTCATTCAAACAAACTAAAATTTAATTTGTAAAGTTTTCTGATAACATTCCAAATTTTCCTATAAAATAACTTAACCTATAAAATAACAAACATTGTTCCAAAATCGATTATTTTATGTAAGTCGATTATCACGCAATAATTTCATTGTCATAACCCTTTGGTTCTATGAAAATCTGTCAATATTTTTTTAAAATCTAAAGTTTCATAAGAACAAAGAATATATTACAAAAAAATTTAGTAAAAATAAAAGAAATTATAATCAGAGATGGATTAAAAAATTAAAATTTTGTTTAAATTTGCACAGTGACATTTATTTAGCTTAAAAATATCAATCAAAGGAAAGCAATTTAAGAAAATTAGAGCAGATCTACTAGCTTAATTTACTTAAAAGAACGTACCAACTCAGAAGAACTGATATATAAAATTATGTAAATTATATACTATAATCTGTTTAAAATTATTACTAATTTCCACTTTAAATAAACTTAAATTTACTGTTTTGATTTAAAATTTTACCTAGTCCAAGTTTAGACTTTTAGGCTCCTCCTCCTTTATAAATTTTTAAACTTATATATCTAACCTCAAAAACAAAATTCTATTCCATAATTTCAAAAACGAAATCCGACCCTGATTTATCAAAAATAAACTGCAAACTTTTTAATATATCAAACAATAATTTTAAATTAGATCATGATCAATACAATAATTTCCGCTTTAAAATCCGAATTTAGGGTACAGCGCAATATTAAAGTAAAACAAAGTGTACAATTCATTAAATAAAAGATAAATTTAAAAAAAAAAAAGTTTGAGAATAATGTTATCCTTCCAGAATCCAAAAATAAACATTATACATATCATAAAATATGGGTCATTATATCAAGACAATAAACAGTGTTGGCAATTGTTAAGATGTTTTTTGTAATAACAATATGTGAAGTTTACTCATAATGTTTATATTTTTATTTAATTAACTAATATTATAATTGCAAGTTTTAATAAGAAAATTGAATCGAATTTCCCATCAAATACCAAATACACTAATCTATATACTACAAAAGCAGCGGTAATGCAATCTAGATTTCTGTAATTAGAACGGTTCAGACCTTAAACTTCTTTTATCATAGAATGATAATCAAAAATTTTTCCTTCGACGCATCGAAGCATTAAACAAACATTGACCATATACAAGCGGCTTTTCTGAAGACTAATTGTAACCGAGCATAAAGAGATTATCATTTTATACATTAAAAGTTGTTGTGTTCACATTTTTTCATTTAGCTTGAAAAACAACTGTCAAAAATATTTTAATGAATTTTTAATGTAGTTGACAACACTATTGCGAACAATTATAGTAAAAAGAATGTAAAAAGGGTTATTTTTTGAATATAGACAAATTTTTATACCTCTATGACTAAAGGTCAAAGGGTATAATAAATTTGCCATTACGTATGTGACGCAGAGAAGGAGGGGTGGTTGATATAGACTCAAGTGTATGTATCAGATCAGAATCGAAAAATAAATCGATTTAGCTATGTATGTCCGTCCGCCCGCACGTTAACTCAAAAGTTAAAGGAGATAGGATCTTGAAATTTTCGCAAAATCGTTTTTTTGCAATAGCCGACATCGCTACTTAAATCCAGCCATTTTGGTCAATGGGTTCGGGTAGCTGCCATAGAACTTCTTTTTTATATGAGCGTTATTTTGTACCTATTACAGCTGCGTGTATGGAATTTTGCCAAAAGTAATTAATAGGATGATATAATGTATATGTTACCGTCATACGGGTATCCCAGAGTTGACACAGTCTACTCTACTACACTCTTCCTCGTTTTTTATATTATTGTATTTAAAAATTTTGAAAATTTTTAAATCTAAAAACTTTAATTTAAAACAAAATATTTTTACAGTTATTTTATTTAGTAAAGTAATAATATTAATACGAGCAATGATTAATATGATATTAAGTTCAATACGAGCAGTGACAAATATTTAAAAATTTTAGCTCAAGTTTTCCAGAGTTTTTACGACACATAAGCCTCAAGGAAGTTATATAAAGCCTTTAAATAAGAAATGGTTCCTTGCAATGATGTAGCCAATAATTCGCAAATCGAAAACAATGAGAGAGTACATGTTCAGACATCTCTCAAATACTGTGAAACTAAATTTTTAAACAAAACATTATCAAAGCGTAATCAAAGCCACATTTTTAATTTAATTTTGGGCTTTTAAATTAACTGTCCCCGTCAGTATAAATGAATAATGTCAAACAGGGATTATGCTATCAACCAGGGATTAGCTCCACTAAAAAAATTGTGAAAAAATCCGATGTAATTAATTTTAAAATAAGGACAAAAGTCCGGGAGTCAGAGTTATCACTCAAAGAGTTATGACTCAAAAAATAAATCAAAAAAATTTATACACAACAACCTTATACTTCAATATCTAATGGAACATTTACCACAAACTCCATTTATACATAAATGTCCCCGAGTTTTTAAAAATATTTCTTATTCACAAAACTTTTTAAATAACTCTTGTAAAATGCAAAAAGTAAATCATATAATAATATACAAAAACTCATAATCCAAAAACATCCATTTTAGAACATAAAGATTTATTTTTGGGATCCAACAATTTTTTGGGATTCAACCCAAGATGCATTTGAATTTAAAAAGAGATAAAAATAACTTCACAATGTTTTATATATTGGGTTTAATCGATTCAAACTATTTTGAAATTCAATATATTTTTTGTGTGTTATTTTAAAACTCATAAATTCCAAATATGTGGTATGTGATTTTGGGTGAACATGTGGTGCATCGACACAAAAACCAAAATTATCATAAAGAAAAAATTTTGTGAAAATTTCTAAATTTTAGTTTTATGTATTTTTGCTGTTTTTTGTTTTTGTTTATTTATTTATTTATGTGCTCACGGATACATACATACATACTTATATATATATAAATATATATATATATATTGATTTTGGTGTATGAAAATGAATATTTTAACCCACCTGACGGCATTTTCTTCACCATCCATACAAATATTTTGATATAAACCCCAGTATGTAGAATTTCAATTCTGCGTGTATTTTGTGTTAGGAATAAATCGTAATTTGAGGCAAATAGTTTATTAAGGCTTTGAATTCTGTATTAAATAGTAATTATCTCTCTTTCTGATGCCTATCCATTACTGATCATAAGTTCTCAAAGTTGGGTCAAATTCTTGATAAAATGTTTCTGTATTAATTTTGACCCATTCTTATATCTTTAATTTTACCTTGCGCGATAAGCTGTAGAAGTTCGTACTTTTGACTGCGCATCAAATGGCCAAAATATCATATTTTCCTCCTTATTGTATTTGTAAGAAGCCTTTATTTATTCTTCGAAGAACTTCAATATTTGAAACACGATCTATACCCTAAAAATTCTTAAACTATGTGGCTGGTTGTCAAGGTCCAAGTCTCTACTTCATATAATAGAACGGATCATACATAGCATTTCATAAAACGTTGATTTCAATAATTTCGATTACAATATTTGACAAGTTTATACATTATTTAAGTATTTCATAGAAATTTTCGAAGATCCTGAGTTTTAAAAGTACTAAAACCCTTCCGAAACAAAACTTTCAATGGAAACTTTGGTACAAATCCTCAGTTTGGTTCCCAGGATGCGGGTGATAAGAAAACGATTTTTACAAATTACGTTTAAGACTTTTAGAATTATGGTTGATGCAGAAAATTTTACACGGTACTTAGAAAAGAGAATATAGAAGAATAAGAATATATATTGGAGTTAGGTATTTGTTCTAATACTTAAATGATATTTTCAGAAGTTTATCTGTGAGTTGTAAGAACAAATCCAATTTTTTTTTGAACTTTTTTTTAAACTTCTATGTAAATATAGCAGCTTTTAATGCAGAACCTAACCATCTTTGCTTATGTAAATACTATTTGCTTGAACTCACCACTTTTTCATCACACACCAAATGAACCATGAAATCATGGTGAATAAAATAACCTTGACGAGCTGTTATAATTTTCCAGTTGAATGTCCGATTTTTCATCCAATTAAGGCACACAACAAAACAGAATTAAATATGGAATGATATGAAATGTACGTATGTAGTACGTAAAAGAAATGTGGTATAATCAACCATCTGGATTTATTTCGGGTATAGGAATAAAAGTAATTGTATTCCGTTTGTTCTTTTTATTTTTATTTTTTAGGATTTTTCGAAAAAATAAAATTTATTTTCTGATTAAGGTTCCTATTTCTTCTATAAAAATTAGATTTCTCTACATTTTGTTGTTGTTTTTTTATTTATTTTGTACCACTTGGGTCAGACATAAGTTGGACAAGATTTGTTACATTCTTAAAATATGTATATATATATTTAGAGAAAACCCAAAAGTAAAAGTATCAGTTGGTATCTTTCATTAAGATTACATACATATATATACAAACCCATTTACAAAAACGTGTAAAAACAAACATATATATGACAATAAATATACATACAAACTAAGATTTTATGGATTATGAATGAAAATGCTTTTAAGTAAATGAATTGAAGGTATACAACATTTTCAGTTAAAAGAAACAGTAGACATTTTTTTTCGGATGTAGATACAGCTTTAATATTATATAGAAGGATTTACAAAAATGAATTATTGGGATCATTGAATGGGAAAAGGGATAATATTACAAAAAAAATTTTAGATTCTAGGACCAGGAAGAGATTAGGAAAAGAATTCATTTATATGTGAAATGTACAGTAAAAACAAAGTAATATTCATTTTTCTTTTTTAATTAAAAGAATTATTCTTTTCTATGCAAAGGGTTATTAATTTTATTTTTTCATTTAAAATGTTATGAGAGATAATATTTTTCTTTAAAATATTAATTAAAGTTAATTACCATTGATTATGAGCTATCTGTAGCATACAATCTGGAAAGAGTTAAGAATTAATTAAAAGTAACAAGTTGTTGTTTCTTTTATACAATAAATATTCCAACTTGGAATTTATTATGAAAATTTTCATTTTAAAGAAATTTAAATTTAAGAATTTTGTTACTGTAGAATGGTTTCGAATAGGAGTTCGTTATCTAATAAAAAATAATAGTTATCTTTAAAGATTAAAGAAGAAAGGTAGATTATATTTAAAAAAGTTTTATTTTATTGCAAAGTTAGGTAAAGTAGGTGAACATTGAAAATCTGTACAGAAGAAACCGAATTTAACTGGATTTTGAGTACGTCAATTTTATTTTCCTTTATTTATTAATGTACAATCTCCTACCACATACAATATGATAAGTGAGTGAATCTGCCTTTCCTTTTCAGATGTGTTCGTTAAATTTATTTTATATTATGATATAAACTATTACAATACCAATTATAAATTACATTTTTATACCCGTCAATAGGGTGTACTAAATTTTTTACTTTACATTACTTTTGAGCATTACTCTATACCTATTGAAGCTAGGTGTCTGAAATTTCCCCAAAAATAGTTTAGTTTTTGGCAAAAGGGTGTACAAAATTTGGTTGATCTACTGCAGTGGCCCCGAGTATCTGTCATACAACTTCTTCTTTTATATGGGCATTACTCTTTCTATATATATAAAAGCGAAAATTTTGTTTGTTTGTTTGTTTGTGTCTTATAGACTCTTAAACTGCTCAGCCGATTTTCATGAAAATTTGTATATAGGGATTTTTGGGTACGGAAGGAAATCGTGGATGAAAAATTTTACTCTAACGGACCGCCAAGTTGGGGCTGTGGTGCAAGTATTTAAACTTTTTCGTCCTAAAATGAAAACGGTTCGACCGATTGACTTCAAATTTTATATACGTGATGCTCCTTGAGAATTGAGTTGACACTAATCAACAGTTTTGGAATTTGTTAAACCATGTCGGCCGGACGGTTGTTCAAAAAAAAATTTTTGGTGCAAATTTTGTCTGATTTTATGAAATTCTGCTTTGGCTAAAAAGAAAGCCTAAAAAAAAAATTTGTTGAATTCAACCCATTGCGGCTCAAAAGCTTTTTATAGGTTTTTTCATTACTTTACTCTAAATTAGAAACGGTTTGACCAATTGACATCAAATTTTGTATACGAGATGCTCCTTGAGAACTGAGTTGACAATATTAAGAGTTTTGGAATTTATTAACCCGATTTTATGGAAAAATTGTGTTTAGTGATGAAGCTCATTTTTGCTTGAACGGCTACATAAACAAACAAAATTGCCGTGTATGGAGTAAAATATTCGTTAAAAAATTTCAGAATTCTTTACACTCAAAAAAATGCAACGTATGGTGTGCTTAACACGCTAGATGCATCATCGGTCCATATTTCTTTAGAAACTATGTCCATATTTCTTTAGAAACTATATCCTTTTGTGTAATGTAAAGTAACTGGTATATTTAGGTGAAAACCGGTTTGGTTAAATAATAGCTTATCATCATTTAGTAAGTTCTTGTATATCTTTAGAGTGACTCTACACTTCTAAGAGCTACTTAAAAAATAATTCCTTAATTAAGCCTTACTGATTGCTAGTACTTTAGCGTTGCAGCTTGTATAAAATAACAATAATTCAAACATTTTGAAGCTGTTTGATGCTTGGATTTAATGAAATTTGCACATTGTTCCCCTTCGATCCTGATCAAACATAAGCATAATCACTCCCTTTAAACATAATTTAGAGAATTTCTTGAAAGACTTATTTAAATCTCTTAATTAAAACTTTCAAAACTTATTTAATTGCAAAAAAAGTATAATCAGTGCTTACTCAACTTTGTCAGGTGTTTATTAAATCATTCCTAAATCAAAATTAACACACATATTGCAACATATAAACTTCAATTAATAGAACATGAATTTATTTCATTTTCACTATAATTTTATTTTCTCACTTGGAATTTATTAGCAAAAATAAACTATCAAGGAAAAAGAAAGTTGAGGAAAACGAAAGTTGAGAAAATAATTGCATACATACATATTTAAATGTTTGTATATTTACATATACATTAAATATTCCTAGAATGAAAAATTGAAAACTAAATAATTGTGTTATGGTTAATTAGAAATCTAAATAATTATATTAATTCTCTAGTTTATGGATATTTACCTATGTTTATTAAAAGTATATGTATTAAGTAAAGAAATTTGAAACTTATCTAAACTAAAATTAAATTTTACTCTAAGCTAAATTACACTTGATTTTATTTTATATTTTTTTTTTTAGAAATGTTAAAGATGAACTAAAATAATTTTTATTAAAATTTAACCTAAAACATTTTTAATATAAGGACTGATACATTTTAGGGTATACTACTTTTTGTTGAGATTAAACAACAAGACTAAAGTTTCAAAAATAACAAGACTAAAGGTAGGTAAAATTACTAGACTGTAGGTGGTTTTGCTTACTGACTGCAGGTTTGACTACTTATATTTAGGATGCGTACCTTAAAATTTGGAAAAAATCAATAGAATCCTTTTACAAAGTCCAATAAATGGATTTTAAAAATATAACTTCGCAAAATATTCGCAGCCATTAGCAAAATTAGAACCCCTTGGTTAAGAGGTAATTAGTACAACCCTAAAATTTACATTTGGTAATCCACACTTTATAGAGGATACAAGGTTCTTTATTGAGTTTTACCTGAAAAAAAAAAACAAATATTAATACCACTCAATTAAAATATTGAGAATTTTAATTAACTGATGAAGGGGCTATGTTTAAAATTTTCTTTATATTATATTAAAAGAGGAAAAGTAAAGTACAGTAGACTATGTCAACTCTGGGATACCCGTAGGACCGTAATATAAACATTATGTCATCCTGTCAATTCCTTTTGACAAAATTATAAACACAACTTATTAAACTTTCAGTTATGTACAAAATAAAATATAAGTTGAACCTCCTCCACTGCACCGACTATATTTTATTCAGACGTTGGCCATTAAAGTTAACTACTTTTGCCAAAATTTCCAATATCCAGCTTTACCAAGTTTAGAGTTATTTTCAAGTAAAAAAGAATTTGTATGGTAGCTACTCGAACTCGTGGAGGAAACTCGCTGGATTTCAATAGCAATGTCAGCTATTGCATAAAAATGAATTTGTGAAAATTTCAGAATCCTAGCTCCTTTATTTTTTCAGATACCGTGCGGGCGGACGAACGGCTAACATGGCTAGATCGATTTACTTACTAATTAATTTCATTTTATATTAAATTTATTCATATTTTATTATTCACCAACAACAATGCACAAATACCTATCAAATTTAATATCCAACATAATTTTTTAAATGAACTCTTAACCGTTTTGTACTTACAGTTAATTATACATTCAACATTACTAGTATTAAACAATCAATATGAAAAATTAATATTATTCTAACCCAGATAATAATAAAAATAAATGATAGGTAACAGCTTTGAACTCATATGTAAATAATTTCAAATTTGGAAAAAAATTTAATTCATATTATTTTAGTTTCTCAAGAAAATTTTACTTAAAAAATACTAAAATACAATTTCGAATCCATAGTCTGTATTTTATCTTTACATATAGTTAAAAATTTTTCAAAAATAATTAACATTAAAAAGGTACCCAATAAACATAGCAAATAAAATCGGAATCTATTTGTAGCATACAATAATGTATAGTTCTATATTAAAATTTAATCATTTATATTTAATATATCCTATTAATGTTCCTTTAATAACATTTATCTGATAGAAAAAATGCTTACAAAAAATATTTATCATTGTCATTTTAGTTAATTAATAAATAAGTAAACAAACACATCATTATCCATTCATAAAATGTCAAGATAGAAAAAAACAAAACAATTCACAGGTGCTACAATTCCCTAAGACCAATAATATTATAACTGTTCATTAACTCCCCACTCTAATCTAAAGAAAAAAAAAACAAACTAAAAATACTTTAAGTTAAAGGAAGGATATTAAAGTGTCCACTTATATCCTTTATTTTTGATATCCTTAATGAAACTTTACTAAATACACACCCATCCAACTATGTTTTTCAAGGACTTTTTATTTTGATTGTTTATTTTAATTTCCGATTCTCTTTCCTTATTCAAACCCCCAATTTCTTTCAAAATAACCTACTAATATCGATTCATTGACTGACACATACAAATTATTGTATTATTGTAAGGCACTGATGATTATTGATTTTTTTTTTCTACTAAATAAAGTGTCAGAATATAATTTTTTGTTTTTTTTTTACTCCTACCTAATTTCCAGTTTTGTTATTTCATTCCTCCCCTCTCCTCTCGATAATTTTGAATGTGCGTGTTATTCAGTATTCTACAGAATATCGTGTTATTATTTATAGGATTCATTAATATATAATAAAAATACGGCTTTTATTAGATTAATTGATTGATTTGTTTTCGTTTCAATTTTTTGTTTTTTATAATTTTGAAATTTTGTCGGCATTTTTGATTGTTTTTATTGTTTTTTGATAATTTGTTATTGTCAGAGGATTTGTTAAATAATTTTTCCCCAAAAACAAAGAGAATTAGTGGAGATTTTGTTTTTGTTTAAATAAACTGGGCTATAAAATGGAAATTTTTTGATTTGATTTATTTGACAAAATCCACTAATCCACTGATTTTGGCTTTTACCACATGAGCAAACATAGAAAAATAAACAATTTAATAATTAAATAAATATTTTCTTTTAAATTTGAAAAAAAAAACTTGACATATTTGAATATTGAAAACAAATGTTGTGATTTCCGGATGTTAATGATTTTCTAATATGAAAATAGATTGAAGAGCTGCTGTAGAAGAAATAATATCCGTATTAATAAAATCTAATATTTATTTATTCTAATTGAAGTCAATTTCAAATATAAAAATAAAAGTAATGAAAAAATTTAATAAATGAACTAGGTTTCAAAATGGTAGGACCTCATTTTTGGGGTGCTGGCACATAAAGTAGTAAATTCGATAATTGTGAATCTAACAAAGCTACGAGGAGGTTAAAATTAAAACTGGGCAAGTAAAGTATTAGGACAAGTAACTTGGCAAAGTTGGACATTACTCGGACCAACTTTTAGGATGGGTCAAATTTTTTGTACAAATTTTTTTAAGCAAAACTTAAGGGATAAAATGGGTTATTAATTTTATTTTATACATCGTAGTGGATATGCACGAGTATCTAAAAGTTGTCAAGAGCTGTAAAATTTTAACAACCTCCGATTATTTTTTGATATAGTCTATTAGAGTGCCCTAAACCTGTAAAAGCGTACTTCTTCTTATAACACTATCGCAACCCGTCAAATTTTATTACATTTTTACTACACTAGCTATTGCACTAAATAATAGTACGATAACGATAGTTAAATTGTAGTGCACTAGTCTGAATCCCTTATTGATCACATTGTATGTGGTAAGAGACTATTTATAAATGAATTAATAAATAATGAACTTGGAAACCAAAAACTTGGAAGTCAAAAATCCAAAAAAACTATAAATCTACAAAATTTTCTAAATTATTTTTAATATACGGGTGGTCAAAATTTAATTATGTTAAATAAATCAAACTTCATTCAAAAGTCACATTCTTAAAAATTCTATATTAAGTGAAACTTAATCAATAAAAACATTTAAAAATTTTAAAAATTTTTAACAATGCTATATTATTAATTTTTATCATAAAAATGTGTTTTACTTTTGATTTAACGTAATTTCATTGTTATCTAATCCTACATTTTAATTTAATTAATAGAACCACTTGCCTGCACAATACAATTGTTAATAAATTATGAAGATTACTCAAATTTAAGATTGAAGAAATGTGCCTAGTAAATTTTAACGGATCATGGGCTATTTAAAAACAAAACGCTACCAGCAGATTGCAGGAAGATTAATTTAAGAATCTTTCGATGTCAAAAAGAAAAGATTTACGTGACATAATTTCATTTCCTTTAAACTATATTAATTCAGTGAGCTTAAATTAAATTAATTGATAGTATTTTTCATCACCTATTTTTAACTAATGGGAAAATTCCTTTTCTGCCATTTTTAAAGAAGGATTTCCTTATTTTGATTATCTCAGATTTTTAATATCCTTATCGATTTGCAGGATATACGCAGGCAAAGACTTTCAATTGACATACTTTAATATATATTTTGATATTCAGGAAAAATACTAAAATTAAATTATTTTTTAAAAATAAATGTCACAGTTCCTTAATTTTATTTCCGTTTTTAATTCTTGAAGAATCCTAAAGTTTCTTTTTTGAATTCTTGAAATTTTAATAAGGAAAATGAGAAATCCTTGAATGAAAATTAAAAATAATTACATTATTTTTCTTTTCAAAATGGAAAATTCTGAAAAACATCCGAAAATTGTATTAATGACCTCTGTGACATTTAAATTAAATTTATTCGATAAAATAATTCTATTCAGATGTCAAAAATTGCGAAATTGTGTATTTGGTTACTGGGACAATATTTTTCCTTGATTTAATTCAAAAAATATTTGTTTTTATTATGCATTAAATTAAATTCTTAGTCAAAATGTCTACGAATTTAAAATATTAAAAATTTAAATATAATAAATAAGAAACTGTTTAAAAATTCAAAAAAAAAAAAATTCACAAGAAAATTATTTAGAAATTTAAAAATCAAACTAAAATTAAATATTACTTCGAATTAACCAATTAATTCTGTAATCAATTATGTGTAAATTTTCATTTACAGCTAACTGTAATTGAATCTTTAATTAATTGAACACCTAAATTGTGTAATTATAATTTTCCATGTAAAATGTATAAAACACATAACAGTATTACATTACAATTATAAGTAATTTGTAATAGAAAACTAGACACATGAAAAAAATTTAATTATGAAATAAATTGAAAAAACTAAAATTGTGATGTTTTTTTCGTAGGAAAATAGAAACACAAAGTTTTTTTAACTAATTAATACTTCTGAAATAAATGCAAATTTTTAAAAAACGAGGAAGATTATAGATGTACTTGTCAATTTTTAGATACCCGCGAAAATCCATTATGCGTGGTGTCCCTCGGTGTTTAAATTAAAATAAATCATTCAATGTTCTCATGATATTATATTTAAAAAAACTTCAAAAAAAAAATAAAAAAATTTAAGGGGGTGGTACCATTTTTTGTTTAGAAACCATAAAATTTAAAAAAATAAATAAAAAACAAGTGATAAAAAAAACCAAGAGTTTTAAAAAAGCACATTTTCAAAATAATATAGTATTTCATACTGAGTATTTTATCGGAATATAATGTTGAAGCTTCAATGTTAACGTTTAATTGAGGAAATATATACGTTGGTGAGAAAGTAACTGCTTACTAATAAAAACAGTAAATTATTAATTATAAAGTCCCAATAGCCCCTCAATGGAGAAGGTTGCCAAATTTCTCAAGAATCTAACCTTACTCACCAACCCCACCCAATTTTTTTAGCTTCAAGGAATTAAATTGTGAATTCTACCAAAATTTGGAATTCTATTTAGAATTTTACTATGTAAGCAAAAATGGTTAAAACTGACAGACACTTTCTTCAATTTAAAGAACCGCTTTTAAATTTAAGAAAATCTTTTAACATATGTTAAAGTACAATGTTGGACCTTAAAATTTTGTATATTAACAAAAAAAAATTTGAACAGGTATTCAAGTTACAGGTGTTTAAAAATAGCTAAATTTCAATTTTCGGGCCCTTATAGCTACTAAACAGGGGACGTGACAAAAAAATTTTGTTAGCTGACTCCTACTAATTTCTGGAGTTCTAACTTCTCCCAAAATTTCAAGACCCCAGCTTGAACCGTTTAGAAGATATGTGGGGCCAAAAATTTTGCAAAAATTGAGTTTTGCATAATGGTAAATTTTAGTATTGTATGGCAACTCTGTAAATTTTGGTGATGTATTTTTGTAAGGCCTAAGGAAGCAGCTCTTTTCTGCCTTTTTTAGATTAAAAATATAGCTAACAGAACTCTTTTTATACCAATTTAAATATAGGGCTTTTTTGAAATTTGCGGGGGCTGTAGCTTCGTCACCCTTCAAAATTAAGAAAAACCTTTGACACATGTTGAAATATGTTTAAAGAGCTTTTAATTTTGTAAATCACAAAAAAAAATTTTAACAGGTATTCAAGTTACAGGTGTTTAAAAATAGCAAAATTTCAATTTTTGGGCCCTTATAGCTGCAAAACAGGGGACGTGACAAAAAAAAATTGTTAACCGACTTCTACTTATTTCTGAGGATTTAACTACTCCCAAAATTTCAAGATCCTAGCTTGGCCCGTTTAGAAGATATGTTTAGCCAAAAATTTTGCAAAAATTGAGTTTTGCATAATGGTAAATTTTAGTAACGTGTGGTAACTCTAAACATTTGTCTTTAAAAAAATTATAAAGTTTATAAAACCAGCTATCTTTTGCCGTTTTCAAATTGAAAATACACCAAATATAACTCTAGTTATAACAATTTGAATATAGGGCTTTTTTCAACTTTGTGGGGCTGCAGCTCCGTAACGGGTGGGGCTACAGAAAAAAATTCTTCTACGAAATTATTTTTTTTGTAATACCTACTAGTGGTTAAAACTTCTTTTCTCTATTTCAAACGATGTAAAAGTTTTTGTAAACATACGGACAGACGGACAGACGGACGGACAGAGTGCAGCTATATAGGCACATTTTTACAAAATTCTTTGAAAATGTGCTAAAAAGTGGTCTATCCTCCTCTAAATTTTTTTTTACAAAAGGAATAAAAAACCAAAAGAAATTTCACCCACAAACCCCAAAAATTGGTAAAATAAAACCCATAAACCTAAACTATTTTTGGCAAAATTTCAGACACCCAGCCTCAACAGGTATAGAGTAATACTCATATAAAAAAAAATGCATGGCAGGTACTCTAATCCGTGAAGCAAACCGGCTGGATTTCAATAGCAATAACGGCGCGGATTCGTGCCTGCCATTCAACTGCTCTTTTTATATGAGCATTAATCTATACCTACTGAGGCTGGGTGTCTGAAATTTTGCGAAAAATAGTTTAGGTTTATGTCCAAAGATTGGGCAAAATTTAGTTAGTCTACATTAGGTTGGTATACAACTCCTTCTTTTATATATTATATCCTTCTTTTAAAATCTTGCCAAAAGCAATTAACCGGATCATATAATGTTTATATTACGGTCATACGGGTATCCCAGAGTTGACGCAGTTCACTCTACTACATCGTTATACCTCGTTTTATATTAAATTCATATGTAAAATTACTTACTTATTTCAAATTTAAATAGAAATTTGCAGGTGTAAGGTTGAGGTTGAGTATTACTAAAACGGTTAATAATAAAAACAGTTAAGTAATAAATTTGCAACGATTCTTATTGATACTAAACTCCTTATTTAAATTGAAAATATATTTTTCAATTTAATTTAATCTGTTCATTTAATTTTCTTTTAATTTTTTAATAAAAGGAAATTATTTTTTAATTCAAATAATGTTCTAATTAATTCCTAATAATATCGAAAAACATTAAATGAAGCACTTTTCTTCCTTTTCACTCACGTTCAACATGACAAGTTTTAAAATTTTCATTAAAATTGAATTTAAAATAAATTAATCATTAATTTATGTAAAATTTGATTTATTTTTGTGAAAATAAATAAATAATTTATTTGCAGTCTTTCGCCTTAGAGGGTTCAATTAATTACAAGAAAAATAAAGAATTTTTAACTTTGTCAAGTAATTGCATTTACTTGAAAAAATCGTTGTTTTGTATTAAAACATTTTCAATAATTGTCAACATTAAAATCGTATTACAAACAAGCTAATTTAAAAAATAAATACTCTTTTTAAAATTATTTTATTTTTTTTCAAAGCAATTAAAATCTTTTTAATGATATCTGGAATTCATTAGCAGAATATATGTTTGTAAAAGCGTTAACATTAATGTATATATAATGTTCATATAATTCTGTTGAAATCAATTTATCTAATTAAAACAGCGACTGTATATAAATAATTTGTTTTTTAAATTTAATATTGTAATCAATTAAATGTTGAATATTGAATATTCATCATTAAAGATTTTTTTCAACGAAGCTATACTACTAATAAAAAACTTTAAATATTCCCATAAAACTATATTAAACACTTCTTTCAACACATTCTACCTTTTGACTGATCTGACTGATTGATTATAAGTAAAATATAAAAAACGTGTTACTACGAAATCCCAAATGTCGAATCCAAAATAAAAAATATTTAATTCCAAAATCCCAATTCACAAATTCCCAAAACATCAATATTTAAAATTGTTAAATGCGAAGGAAATCCTTTTTTAAAATTCCCACTGTTGAAGCTCACGCAAATTTAATAACCAACCAATCAATCACAAAAAAAAATTTTGATTGAATTTTATAACTCACATAAGATTTTAGTAAAACTTACTATAAGTTGCAAAAATGAATTAAAGTTTATTAAGGAGTTTTTCTACACAATCTAATACGACAAGCCATGTGGTACTACTAATGAGTTCAAAAATCTCTTCAAAATCATGGTGTTATGTTTCCAACAAGGACAAAAAGTTAAAGGCTTAAATAATTTTTGAGTACGCCATTGAGTTTTGGCATTATAATATTTTGGGATTCAATAAATCATTCACCGAAACCCAATAACTTTTATTTTTTAAATTTTATTACTTCTCAGTCCCAATGTGTACTGCTTTCCCATATCTACAGATGCTTCGGAGAATCTACCAAAAGATAGTTTTAAGTTTATTTATTGTTTATTAACCCATAAATCTTAGTGGGCGAGACCTTAATCACTGTCAGACTGGATTTTGGCCTCAAAAGAAAAGCATCAGTGTAAGAAACTTGAATAACAACCGCCACGTAAAGAAAAATATTTAAACCATTCAGATAATGAATCTTTTTAAGCAAGGATACCGACAGAGATCCATGAAATTTTAAATTTGACTTCATGATTTAAGAAAACTCTTCCTTTAATATAAAAGACTTTTTATATCATAACACTCCTTTAAAATTTTATACAAAATCAAGCATATACAATTATCAATGGAACACATTTCAAAGAACGATACCGGATATCTATGATTTTTTTCATATATCTATAGATACAGAAAAAACCATGAAAAAATATATGCTTTTGTTAAAATGTAAATAACTAAATTACATCTTTTCTAATTGCAAAAGCAAAGAGTAAAGAAAGAGACAAAAAAAATTCAATTTGAATGAAATACAAGAAGACACGATATAATGAATGAAGTCAAAGTTAATGATACAAAGTTCAAAGTTAATGATACATTTAAAGATGTGATATCAATAATATATATGTATATACATATATATTTGTACAACACGTGTGTAATTAAGGAAATAATGTTATTTATTTATTTTTTTTGCATTTTCTCATTCACATGTGATCATGCAGTGAAATACAAATTAAGAACATACATTTTAAATACAGTTGAAACATAGTACTCTTGAATATTAAATTTTTTTCTTTGAGGAAAAAATTGATTTAAAACATATTTTTTCGTGTATTTACCACTTTAAATTTAAAGTAAAAAGTTAAAAAAAAAATAATGTTTGATATTTTCATTAAACTATTTTCAAGAGTTGATTTGTTTTGCAATTAATTAAATGCTTAAATTATCAGAAGCTATTGGGGGGAAATATTATCTAAAAGGTTTTGAAAATTAGCAGAAGAAAAATAAACTTTATCTGGGTTTCGACTCGACTCAATTACCATTCCTCATTGATAATTATAAATCTTTAATAAAAAATACATTAATATAATCATATAAACAAATGTAAAATATAAACAAATAATTGAATTAAACAATATAACTCACAGATATAAAGTACTATATAACTCAAATACAAAATATAACAATAGACACAACAATAGAATTGTATCTATTGATAATCTTAGACGTTTTTACATGTTATAAGGTCCAGAGCAGTCTCATGTTTAAATTATTTATGGAATTCATTAAGATTGATTCTAATAACATGAATATAATATGATTTCTCTGTTCCAACATGTACCCATGGTAAAAACTGGCTTCTTAGCCTAACATTTAAACAGTTAGCACTTAAAAAAAAATTAATAAAAAAGGATAAAAAGGTCTCTTCACGAACACTTAATAAATTTTAATAAGTTAACTTATTATTTTTGACACTTTTCATTCCGTTTGTTTATTCTACTTTGTAGCATTCTCAACCAATCAGAGAACTACAAAATCAACATTCCTATGTAAAAACTTATATAAACGAACGGCTTAAAAATAATACGTTTATTAAAAAATAATAAGCCTCAAGGAAAAGTTATTTTCATTTGACAACTGTCAAAAATAAAAAGTATTTGTAATATTTGTCAAATTATCAAAAAATAATTTTTTCTGCAAAAAAACACGCTCACGAGGCAAGGCTTTATAATTTAATAAGTTAACATATTAAAATTTAATAAGTGTTCGTGAAGCAACCTATAATCGACACGATGCTGTTAATAGAATAATCAATAATAAAATCATCCGAATTAAGATTTATGTTTTTATTATAATATATTTTGACATAATGCATGAAGCCACTTTGTCACACAATCCCTTCATATATATTCCCTTATAAGACAATTTTATTTATTTATTTATTTATAAACAGTCCCATATTTTATAGAATAAGATGAGGCAATGAAGCATGTCCTTTCAGCCGTGACAGATACTTTTTTGTAATTTTATAATTTATTAAAAATTTTATAAATTTTTTTTGTTTATATCATTTATTTTATATTTTACCAAATATATATTATTTTTCAATCATTTTTTTCAATTAGGTTAATAAATCTACCCAGTACACCATCGAGGCGAGGTATCTTTTACTTCAAAGTACTGCTTTCACATGATTAATTTAAAAAAAGACTAATTATTATAATTTATAAAAAAGCAATTTTATATTTATTAATTAACTAATTAAATCAATTATTCTTCATCATATTGCAAAACTTTCGAGTACCTGTTGATTGATAAAAAATGAGAAAAATTAAAAATTTGTATTTTATAAATTAAATTTAAAATTAATTAATATTATCATTACATAATGATACATACCAAAGTCAATGTATGTATTTTAAAATATGTGGTAACAAAACATGCAAAAATGACAAAAGTTTTTCATTAAATTTAATTTAAATGTTCCACTTCACTTAAATATTTTGCAAAAAAAAAACAAAACAAAACCAACATAAATAAAATACATGGTGCTTAAAAGTTTCTAATTATTTTTATTTTAATCCTTTAATTATGTCAAAGTTTTAGTAATGACTTTTTACTAACTAATAAGCTGTATATATATACAAGATGCATAAATTCGAAATTAATAAAAACACAAACATGAAATTTCACACAAAGTGTTTTATTATACTTATTTTACTTTAATGAAATTTAGGGCGAACCAAAAAAGAATTGTAAAATTTGGTAGATGTCACTTGTCTCCCAGCGTATAGCAAATCACAGATGTCTTTAACTAATCTGTCATATCCCTTTTATGCTTTTAAAAAGATTATTATGTAGGTGAAGTATTTTTTTAAACTCATTTCCTGCACCTGATCTTTAAAAATCCTTTAAAACGCACATTAGACTGAAAATGGAGTAAAATGCACATGTGGGGCTGACGCACCACAAACAGCACTACGATATATCAATAATGTCCTAAATAGATCTATCCGTCTTACAAAGGATGTAAGTGTTACCTGAACGATCATCCTATGTTTGGTTTTAAAAAAGAGGTAATTTTAGTTGGTTAAAGTAAACCTGAAAATGTTGAACCCTTTCATTAATTCTTTTAAAAATTTTTAAAACTAATTTGACTAAAAATAAAATTAAATTAAACACAGTACAGAAATTAATGTTTTATTTTAACTCACCCTGTTCATTATACTAATTATGAAAAAGTTTTGCCATTAAATCAATTAAGAAAGTAATTCTCTGTTGTCAACTTTTACATTTCCATTTCCAGCTAATAAACTTTGTCTCTTTTTCTGCTTTCCTTTTTTTTCAATTTAAATTTCCAACATAATTACAAAATAAAGTTTTTAAATTCAAAAAAAAAATTGAAACTTTATGAGAAACCTCATTGACCACAACATTTTCAAAAAATTTAATTATTATTACTAATATTTTCCTTTATAAAAACTATTTAAAGTATGGAATATATATGTGTGTGTGTTCGCATTTTTTATGCCAGAAGAAAAACTTTTTAAAAATATTGTAAACTTTGAATTTTTTCTATACAAGAGGCACAAAAAACTTTTTTAAAAGGGACACAAAAGATGGTTTCTATACTTTTCTTAGTAATGTCATTACAAATTACAACTACACAGATAGTTTGAAGTTTTTTTTATATATATTATGTATATTTTTTATACATTTTACGTCAATGAAAATAAATATTAAAATAATTTGCAAAAAAAGTTGTACATATCTTTGTCTTTTGTTTCTCTAATGATCAAAATTAGACTTTACAAATTTCAGTAGGCCAAACTTAATTTTCCGTCAAAACCCAAAATTGACAATTCAATGCGTAAGCGATATCGCATAATGTTTACTTTTCTTCTACTACTTCTTTCGAAAACTTTGACAGCTACAATTAAATAAATTATTCCCAATGACACTTGACTAAATGTCATAACACAATATTGATGAATTTTCATTTCTATACTTTACTTTGTGAACTTTGACATTTATATGGTTCATATTGGCAAAATGTATGTTCATAACTTTTAAACTGTCAAATATAAGTAAGAATTTAAGAATTTCTATTTGCAATCTTAATATACTTTAGGAACCCTAAAAGTATGCAATATTATTTACGATGTCAGTTCATGTAAACCTAGCGGTCAACCTGGCGTATCTACCTAGGAAGAAAATCTTTCGTTATATAAATATGATATGTAATATTATGTATTATTAACTGTCAAATATAAATTGGCATTCAACTTTAAGAATTTCAATTTGCAACAATAAGAAAATTTTAGGCACCCTAAAAGTATGCAATACTGTTTACGATGTTAATCCATGTGAACCTAGTGGTCAAGTACATGTCACCAAAGGAAGAAAAGCGTGCGTTATAATTTATGTTATATAATATTAATAAATAAATAAATAAATAAAAAATAAACTCAAAGGACAAAAATTATGAGTAAAAGTCATGTTAAAAGCATTATTTTGAGTACTGTTCAATACAAAAGTTGACCAACCGGTTACAGTGTTTGACAATTATTGTATTAAAAGTTTAAAGTACTTTATAAAATTGTACTTGTAAATAAAATTTAAATCAAAATGTTAAACGGGTGTAATTACAGTCATAAGTCAAACTTCACTAAAAGCTCTTTTATTTAAATACTCTTTAAATGTAATATAATCTTCCGTCTGCAACAAATTAAAAAAGATCAAATATAAGTTTTTTAATATAAAAAAATTAAAAATTAAAAAAAAACTTGACATGACATGACCTTACAAAAAACGAACTCCATTAAAACATTTAAAATTTAAAATAAAACAGTTCAACAAAAACCAGAAAAAAAGAGATAAAAGGAATAAAAACGGTTTAAATTTGTTTAACTTTGAAAATATCATGACTTTCTGTTTTGTTTCATGCTTTTATCTCAAAGTTATAAAAAACGAAATGAATTTTAATGCGTTTTTTATTCGTCAAAAGTAGATTATTAAAGACATAAAAGTTGAGTTGTAAATTTAAAATTCAACTTCAATAAAAAAGAAATTTAAATATTTCTTAAAGTCAAAAACTAATAAGTTTTGAAATTATAAAGAATTTTATATGTAATTATATTTAATTTCATTTAACACATTTTTAAATGAATTTATTATTCATTTAAAGACAAACTTATTCGATGAACTTAGCAATAAATTAATAAAAACTTTTGTTAATATTGAAATATTGAAATTCAATTTAATATTGATGGACCTCCTTATAATTGATTTTTCACTAATTTCCATTT
This sequence comes from Dolichopus griseipennis, assembly GCA_963082915.1. Classification (NCBI taxonomy): domain Eukaryota; kingdom Metazoa; phylum Arthropoda; class Insecta; order Diptera; family Dolichopodidae; genus Dolichopus; species Dolichopus griseipennis. The sequence goes on from OY720441.1 coordinate 365,622,599, forward strand.
CTTTACTGCATATAAATAAATTATTTCTTAATTAAATTAGTAAAAACCTTTGCAACTCAATTGTTCAATTGAAATTCAATAAGCAAATGTTCTGTTAGAGTTTAACTATATGGAGCTTGTTCTCATAATTTGAAACATTTTTAGCCAAAAATGTACTACAGGCTTTAAACATTGAAAAATAATCTATTCAAAACAACCGTTTAAAAAGTCGGTCAAAGTTTCCAAGTTCATTGAACAGCTAGAGCTTGGTATTGCTACTGAAGGATTATTTGGTACTTAAAAAATTGTTTACATCATTTTAATATTAAAATTAATAAAATCATTACTGACTATGAAATATATCCCAAAAATATTATATTTTTTGTTATGGGGGATAGCATGTGCAATCCTAACATGTAGACGTTACGCACCTCCACAGTTAGTAACCCACCGAAGCCTCTTAATATTATAAATACTAATTGAAAATTATCCTCCATACAACAGTCAAAATATTAGTATAAATATAAATTCTAGAATCTTTATTAAAAAAATTTATTATTATTACAAAAGAATTTTAAAGTTTTAAGAAAATCAAGAATTTTAAAGTTTTAATCTTATTTTTCCAAATTCTGCATTTTTCTTTTGACATAATCAAATAAAAAACTAATTACTTTTGCATAATTTTAGGATATTTTATTTTATCTATAAATTATGATAAAAACTAGGAAGAGTGTAGTAGAGTAAACTGTGTCAATTCTGGGATACTCGTACCTATAACCCTAATATAAACATTATATCATCCGCAAAATTTCAGACACCCAGCTTCATTAGGTGTAGAGTAATGCGCATACAAAATAACAGTTGTATGGCAGCTACTCGAACCCACTACAATAGACCAACCAAATTTTGCAAAAACTTTAGCCATAAAACTATACTACTTTTCAAAAAAATTTCAGATACTCGGCCTTAATAGGTATAAAGTAATGCTCATATAAAAGATGAAGTTGTATGGCAAATGCTTGAACCCGTGGACCAAAATGGATAGATTTAAATAGCGATGACGGCTATTGCACAAAAACGAATTCGTAAAAATTTCAAAATCCTAGCTCCATTATTTTTTGAATTATGGCGCGGACGGTCGAACGGACGGAAATACATAGCTAAATCGATTTATTTTTCGATTCTGACCTGATCCATACTCTTGGGTCTATATCAACCTCCCTCCTTCTCTGCGTCGCAGACGTAAAGCCAAATTTGGTATACCCTTTTGTCTAATAGTCATACGGGAATAAAAATTGTAAATATCTTCCTTTTTCGTTCATAAATTCAATTGAAATTATAAAATCTTATGAATCGACTTTAATACTTTTACGGCAAATTGTTCCCATTTAAATTTTGCATACAATGCATATTACAATTAAAATTTTTCAAATAATAATTCATTTATATTATATTTAAATTTTTATGTGTGAATGAAATATCCATGCATTTAAGAGATTAAAAATTGCAATCATTCTAAACAGGAAAAAGCATGATAAGATTTTTTTGAAAATTTATTTTTTAGACTCTGTTCTTTACATTCTTTGTAACTAGATTAAACAAAATAATTTTATATATGAAAGACCATTAAAATAGCTCATCAAAAGAGTTCTTAGATATACACATTTTATTGTATTACTTTTATAAAGTAGAAGATTAAAGGCTTCCGAAGAATTATATAATATTAGCTTTATTTAATGGGATTTTTAATATTAATTAGCATTAAGTCGTCCTTCCTGTATTTTTAAAGCAAATTGATAGTCCTACACTCTTTTACTTTTGTTTGGCTTCTTTAATACCCTTCCGTTTATTCATATTCGACTTTATCAACTAATGAACAAAGTTATCCCATATGTATTACAGTTAGGTCGCTGTACTCTCTATTAAACTTGGGTGCCTAATAAACTAAAATAAAATAAATGCAAATATAATTTTGGTTTGAATATTTTAATAATATATTTATTTAAAGAAATTATGTTTTTATAAGATATTGCATTTAAAGTCTTTTTAAATCTTATTTTGCAAACTAAAGTTCTTTAGATACATTGTTGAATTTAAAACTTTTTAAATATTATACATACAAACATAATTTCAAATAGGGTGGATACATGGTAAAATATATTTAAAGAATTTTAATAGAAAATTTCATTGCTTTATTATTTTATTTCAAACTTAAGATATTCTTTGAAGTAAACCAAAATAATAATGGGTACTCTTTTTTCTTTCATATAGAAAAGCTACACTTTTGAAAAATCTTTCACTTTAATACAATAAAAGAACTCCAAATACCAAACTTAGGATTATATTGCAGATAATGTAAGAAAAATACTCACCAATAGTATAAAATGGCTATTAAAGTATCTATGGAAGCTAAAGTTATTTTAAAATTTTAAATTGTTTAAAAAATATTGAAAATTTAAATCGATTGTAAATAAAAATGTAATAAAATTCTGTATATTTTGTTTAAATTAATCGAGAAGAATTAATTGAACAGACTAAAAAAGTATTTGCTAGATTTTCTTTACAATTTATACACTTGGTGGATACTAATGGTTCTTACTATTACGGAAGTCAAAATTATGCCCTTAATTAATTGAATATATAATTATTAAAAATTGTTTATTTAAATTAATTTGAACCCAATGGGTAAGTGGATTTGAAAATCAAATAAAAGTTTTTTCACTTTCATTAGAATGTGAACACTGGTCCTTCAAATGAAATATTAGCACTCTAATTGTGCAACAGTTAGGTGGCAGAGTGGTTAGAGTTTCGACCTTTCATTCAAAAGATCCAGGTTTGATTTCCGGTAAAAGTGAAAAAAGAAACTTTTATCTTTTATCTAGTTTTTGACTTAAATTAACAATACGGAATTTAATTGAATAATATAACTCACAGATACAGAAATACCTTATATTTTAAATATAAAATTATTACAATATTATAACAAATAGAATTGTATGTATTGAAAATCTAAGACGTTGCTACATGTTATAAGACCAAGCACTATCTAATGTTTAAATTGTTTGTGGAATTCACTATGATCAATTCTAATAAAGAATAAAATTTATCACCTCTGTTCCAACATGTAACTATAATAAAAACAGTCTTATTATGAACTCTATTCAGCTCTTTAAAAAAAACCCCCAGTTGAATTGATTGCAACCTCGATGCACTTAATTTTAATAAATCTAAACTTGATTGTTAAATTCCTTTTTAATTCAAAGAATGATGAGTGATGAGTTTTCAAAGTTCCAAAGTGAATAGGTTGCATCTTTTGTAAAAATAGTAACTATAAAGTTGTATATTTAAAAAAAAAAACATTTACAATAGTTAAAAATATTTATTAAAAATGAATTTTTACTTTAATTATTTTCATATTTTATTTTACTTCCTTTAAAAAATTCTGTTTTGAATCCTCATTTTTTTCATTTCAATACAATTCCTTCTTAGGATTGACTCCATGCCTTATGAAAATATCTGAAGAAATAAAATATGTAATAAACAAAGCCAAGACCAATACTAAAATCTTATCTACATGAAACCATTTTTTAGGTCATTCAGAATTTTTAATAATAATATTGTGTTGTAAATGGATTTCTTAAGTAAAAAATTTTTAACAATGGAAAACATAACATCAAACATAAAAGGACAATTGTAATGTATATATTTATATATATACCTGAACTTATACATATTAATATATATAATATACAATTGAACTTAAATAGTTCATAATATATGTATGATAATTCTTATATATATATCGTATTATATGTATATAAATTTTTTTTAAAAGCAACATGAAATCAATTCAACATTTTTTGTTTTTGTTTTTTTTTTTTTTACGATAATAAAGTGAATGTCAAAATGTATAGTATTGTAATGTCATTTACTTGTCAAGATAAAAATTTCACATTATTTTGTCCTTATTATGTTCAAACAATAGAAAATATAAAATTATAAATAGGACATAGGAGTGTTTTAATATCCTTGATTTTATTTATTCCTTTAAATTTTTTTTTGTTCTATCTTTTGACATTCTGGATTACGTGTGTGTTAAGAAAGTATTGAAATCGTAAAAAAAAATCAAATTCTAATAAATATTATACATTTTTATTTATATATATACACGTGAAAGTGAAGAGAAGAACACTTTGGATATTTTTTATTTTTTGTTTATTCTAATAAATTATTTACAGAAAACACCTCTACATCCGTTTTGACATATGATGAATGACTTGGTAATGTTAACATAAGTATAAATAATTTGTTTATTTTTTTTATTATTTTTTATTAATATTGATTATAGTAAAAGCTTTTTAAATAACAAAGATATAAATTATAAGGTAGCTGTATTTATGAAATAGATTTAATAAAAATTAAAAGACAACTTAATGGTTTGACTCGCGTAAACGAAGTGACACCTAGAAAGTGACACTTAAGATATGAAGTTAATAACGGAATGGAATAAGTACAAAACATGTTATGGTAAAGTAAATTCTAAGTCAAAAATAAGTAAAAGCTTTTGATTATTTCAAAAATCTGTTCTAAAAAAATATGTGAATTGATGATTAATAACAATTTTGAGAACTCAGTTGACAAATTTTCCTGTTCCTGTAATATACACCTGCTTTTGTATTGTTAAATTACAGGTTTAAAAATATTTTTTATGTGCTAATTGTGAGATCTTAACACTAGCAAACCGGTTTTTACCGTAAGAACATATTGAATTCTCTACTCAGATAAACTAGAATAGAAAAGAAACACTCTAAACACCAGCTCACCTGTAATTGTTGGATGTTCAATTATGGAACAGGTTATTTCTTTGTTTAAATCAAAATCGCCAGAAAGGTGGAGTGATCTTTGCGGCACATCTAGAAAATTTTAGTCCACCTACAACAAAAGGAGATCAAAATAATTGATTTCTAAAGTGGGTGTTAATTTCGTTAGGTTAATTACAACTACTACAGGTAACATAGGTTCTTAAGCAGCCAAACTGGAAAACTCATAGAAGCCTGTAGAATCTGTAAAAAGTTCCATCTTTACTTGAGAAACAGTTCTTTAACAAACTTAACAAACTTTTAAAACGGAAAATCAAAGACCTCATTTCGTATCTGGATTCTTCGTATTGGATATAAATCCGAAAACAAAAAGGCTAGGCACACGAGTGCAATGGTATCAAAATGGCACAACCTACTGCTAATTAACGTAAACATTTACATTCGTACACACCATTTCAATGTGAAGCAATACTAGACCCAATTCTATTTGTTATAAATCGCAAAAAAAATTTGTATTTGAATTATAAGTCATTTCTGTAACTTTAAGTAATATTTTTATATAAAATTATTTTAGTTATGCCATTAGCTTAAACCTAATCACGGATGGTACCTAAATCAAATTAACGCTTAGACTTTTACTAAAATTAGATACATTAAAAACTGAAATATCCCAATATTTTTTGTTGCTAATTTTATTCCTTAGGACTAAATAATTCTCCCATGCTATATTTTTAAGCAGATAATTTTTATAAACATATAGTAGAGCTTTCCAGTTTTAGAAGAGTGTCTTCTGCCTGCATAAAGGAGTTCAAGTTATAGAAAGACTCGTGACAAGCTCAAGGAAAATTAATTTCCGCTCTTGCATTTTATACTCCTATATCTCATTATAATCACAAAATTTGTCAATTTTCTTTTTCTGTTCCTAGCTCCAGTATCACCAGACTGCAACTTTAAGTCTAGGAGTTTTTTAAATGTCTGTTCAAATTATTACCTCCTCCCTCCGTTAAAAAAAATATCCAATTTTTTTATTAAAAAAACCTTAAAACTTTAAGTAATCAAATAATTTTCAATAATTTCCAAGGTTCATTTTCCTTTTCTTTCAAAAAATTAATACGTTCCATTTAATGATTTCATTTTATTACAAAAACTTTCAATGCACATTTTGTTTATTATTCAAAAAGCAGTTCAGTTTGAGTTCAAGGCTAATAATTTAATAATCAAAAGATACATTTTGGATATATGTATCTTTTACCGTGTACATGCAACGATCTGAATGAAATTTTAGAATTAGGACGAAAGAACATAGCATTGCACCACCCTCATCAATTGTCATTATCATTCTCATCATCATCACTTTAATATTATTTTAAACTTAAATTCCGGAATTTAATGGAACATTTATAGCAACCCACATTAAAGGTTAAGTGTACAAAGGGAACAGAATAGAAAGCATTTTTATTAAAGAAATTAAATAAGTGGACCATTTAATATCGCTGTAAAAGGTTTTATGTTTTTGCTTGTTCAAAAATATTCAAAGAAATATGCAACAACAACAATAACACTTGCATTATGTTGCAGCAAATTCAATTACTTTTGAATAATTTTTTTGAAAAATAGAAACAACTAAAAATGAATTGGAAAGATATTTCAAAAAAAATTTCAAATAGGATGAAAATTTTCTTAAAGCGATTTTCTGTACGATAAGCATTGACACAAAAAATTTAAAGAATCGTAGACGATCTTAGTTTAATATTTATCTAAAGTACAGAAAATGCATTTAAAATGCATGCAGAAGAAAAGCATTTAAGAAAACGATAATAGAGTTTTAATATTTGTTTTAATGTGTAACTATTAAAATATAAATGGAATTTTGGAAAATTTATCACCATTGCTGCTCATCTTAAGTTTTGTCTTAAATGGAATAAAAATTAATTTCTTCAAATTGTTAGTTGAATTCAATTTATTTTTTGAATCGATTTCTCTTAAATACATGTATTTAATTTTAAATAATAAATTTCACATTAAAAACCATAAAAAAAAATTTAATTAAATAAAATATCAGAATTGATTAAATTTTATATTAAATTTTGTTTTTAAAGAATTATAAGTTTATTGTGGTTTATTAAATTTTATAAATTTAAAAAGTACTTTAAAAAATGCAACTGATACTTAAATTGATAATGAAATTGAATTCATAGTATTTTGAAAAAACTTTATAGGTAAGAACGGCGCCGTGAAATAACGCCATTCGGAATAAAACCATAATTGCTTTATTTCGCTATTGAATGGCAAATAAACCAATATCGAACATTTTTTCGCGTATGGCTTTATTTCCAATTTAAATGCGAAATAAAACCGTATCCTTTTCTAAAATTTTACGAAATAAAACCATATAGTAAAATTGATACACATTCTGGTTTTATAGTAAAGAAAGTGAAAAAAAAAATAGAAATTGATAAGTAAATGTAATGCTGTCACAGCCGAACCCCCGCTAACTCAATTATTGAAGCTTGATTTTACATCCATACCAATTTTATTCGAAAAATAATAACAATCAGTATCTCACACACGCACATGTAATAAATATTCTGTAAAAGTAAGCAATCCCAATTTTGAATCCCACTCCAAATCCCTCCTAATTCAGAATGTCATATATACATATATATAAATATTCTAGAAAAAGCGTATAACATTTATTTTGAATTCAATTCTAAAACTTCTTCCTAACTATTTCAATAACAAAGTGATTAAAATAGTGGAAGCTGCCGCTTCGCAACTCTCGCTAATTGTATTATAAATACAACCCCCGAAAATTCAATTTTTCTAAATAATATATATCTAAACAATATAGTAATGAATTTGGATTTTTTTTTGGATCTTAAGCGAAATCTGTTGGTTTAAAAATCTGGGTTTCAATAATTTGTAAAATATTTTCCAAAGCTGTTTTAATTTATTTTTCAAATTTCTTTGAAAATCATAAACCTAAATTTTTAATTTCAATTAAACTACTTATCCACACTATAATTTTTGAATATAAATTAAAATCTTAAAATTACTTGAAATAATTAAAAAAACTAATTTTGTCTAAAATATAAAAAACAAAAAAACACAACTATTGTTTGTAGCATCAAATTGAAACAAATTATTAAATAATTAATTATCCGGTTGTAAATATAAACCATTTCCTGTTTGAAATAATGGTTGCTTTTTTCTGTAAGACCACAGAAACACATGTTCATCTTATAAATAATTCATTACTTTTATAAATTTCTAAATTTTTTTTCTTAGTTTCCTTCCTTAGCGGAATCATTACCGTGTAATTATTTTTTAAATGTTACACATTAACTTTTAATTATTTTCTTTTGTTTTAATTTTTTAATATCTTGAATCATAATTGTTCATTTAAAATTGTAAGAGTATGGGGATGTAGGAAATATATGAATTTCTACTATACATTAAATGCTTTAAAATGAATCCTATTACAAAATACGTCGAATGATTTCTAAATTTAAAAGACCAGCCTGAAAATTAAGCGTAGAATAGTGCTAGCCAACCGTTATTACTTTGGGTTAAGCAAGCACATGCGGTCAAGAACTCTGAGTAGAAAAACAAAGACCACAATGTACAGAACTTTTATCGTACTAGTTTTGACATTTGTTGCAGAATAATGGACCATATGTAACTACAATGAAAATCGCATAGAGTCTTTGGAAAGGAAGATTCTACGTAAAATGTTTGGTCCAATTAAAGTCAATGGAGTTTAGAAACAGCGACACGAAAATACAACAATTACGCTGGTTCGGTCACGCAGTAAGAGCGGTTTTGATTCAAACCCGGAGGATAGAGGCAGAAGAGATGGACCACATCTTCAATGGAAAGACGTAAGAATACTGAATATTGTTGGAAGTTCGAGAAGCTGCGCAAGACAGAAGCCAATAGAGGAAGACTTTGGACTCGGCTCAAAAATAATAATTTGTTATGCCGATAAAGAAAATATTTATTTATGAACAGGCCCCTACTACATACAATGTGATAAGTGAGTAATTCAACCTTTTCTTTTCAGGTGTAACAGGTCTATATTTGTATATTATTGAAATAAATAATAAACTATATTTTTTTTATTAGATATGATCTGACCAGGATTACATTAATATTTAAAATTATTTTAATTTATTAAGCATATACTAATTAAATATTTTTTTTTTTAATTTAAAAATAAACATAAATTTTTCAGTAATTTTTTAAAATTTTAATTAAATTTTTTTTTTATTAATTATATAAATTTAATGAATAATTACTTTAATTAAAAATAATACTCTGGCAAATTGCCACTAAATATAATTTCCTTTTAATTAATTATCAATTATTAAATTTTTTCATTATGGTTTTAAGTGAATAAATTTGATTGCGTTTTTTAATTAATTTTATTATCGATATAGTATGATCCACTCAAATTATACATTAAAAGTTATGTAGGCATATATATTTCATATTTTATTTCAAAAATTCTCAAATTATTTTAATTTGTTTATTAATAAACTCATGCATGAATTATAAATGTTAGTAGTAACTTATCATTATTGTTATCTGATAAAAATTTCCAATTACATACAATTATTATTAATAACTGCGAATCAATCAAATTGAGATAAAATTTTTTTTTTATTTATTTATTTTTACATTATTTACATAAAATAAAACAATTAAAACGTGATTTTGCAATTTGTTATCATCATAGACTACTAAGGCAATTTAAGAAAAAAATACGAAGACTACTAACTTAGCCATATGCCACTGCAGCTGCTTCTTTAAACTTAATTTAGTCTATTTGAATGGGAAGTATTGTATTGCATATTTCCAGGCGAAATGTATTAATTTAAGCGTTGTTCTTTTTCAATTTCGTAAGCTCTAGTTGGTCTTCACTAATTTTTAAGCTCTTTTTGTACAATGAGCAGTTACTCAGACTACAAAATTATTTTTAGCATAAGTTATTTGAATTTAATACTTTTAAAACTATTAACCAATAATTAAAAACCAAACTAAGTGTAATAAAATTTAAATATATCTGGTAACACTAATTAACTGATTTTTTTTAAAAACAAATTATATTACAATAGAATTTCATAAAAAATTTATGAAAACCGCCATAATTTCTGGTTTCGAAATAATTTGATTTTATTGCAATCATAAGTTTTATTATTTTTTTTTTTAATAGTTCATGCATAAAGAGAGGTGCTCTAATTAAGGTTGTGGTTTTATTTTACCCGATAATAAATTTTTCAATAGGTTGGATAGAAAGAGAAAAAAAATAAAAAACAATAAATTTTGATATAGAAAAATTATTAAAAAATTTGCATATGGTAAATATTTTTATAATTTAAATAAATATTTTACTCAAAATGTACAGGGTGGCGCAAATGACCGATTTGGTTTGAATGTTTAAAAACTTTTTAAATTTATTTATATTTTTTATTTTTATTTCAGAATTTTGTGAAGAAAACTTGGCGAATTGGAAATGGAACAGTAAACAACAGAACAGCGACAAAAAATTACGTAAAGTTATGGAAAATGTACTGGAAAAAGCATGAATGTGCGAAGCCAAAAATGTTCACCACTTGCAGGATATAATTTTTCTACTTGAGTTAAAAATATTACCCATTAATATACTGTATAACAAAAAAATAATAATAATTAACCATTAAATAAAAAAATTATTAAACATTCAAATCATATTGTTCGTTTTGCGCCACCCTGAATTTAATGTAATTAATCTCTATATAAGATAGCGAATCTTTTATTCTATTTCAAGCCCATGCTCTGTTATATGTCCCAAAATCTTCAAATGTAGATAATAAAGAAATATCCATAATTTTAAGCTTTTTATAATTGATATTTTATTCAAAACTTTTTTAGAAGAATTTAAGATAAACTGAATCTCAAGACTATAATTTGGCATCTACGTACTATCTTTATCCACTCTATCACTAGTTTTAATTGTCAATTTACTATGCGTTCGAATATTGTCTTGACAGGCCAAAAATTTAGAAAAAACTAAATTAAAAAATAACTGACAGAAAAATATAGGCCAACTCATTTATAAGCAGAAGAAGCATCATTGATACTGAAACTAATTTTTTACCAGGTTTTTTGTACCTTGAATACGATCAGAAACCTTTTTTAAGTTTCATACCTCTTCCTTATAAAATTCTTTGAATATGATTTTGAATATGATTGAAAAATATGATTTTGAAGTTTGTCTTACATTTTTCTTGGCCAACGCTGGTGACAGTTTTATCTGCAACACAGACATAGTACAAGGCAGTATTGGTTTACATTAAATAGTGGCACTATTTAATCACAGTATGTAAACACGAGGTAGTGCTTACATACATACAAGTGTGACTGTACTTCTATAATCAGTTAAAACCAATTACTTCGATGAAATATAAATTATATTCGAATAAAATCAACTATTAAAGTGCTAATGCAGTAAATAATTATATTGGCAAAAATAACCTCAAACTATTAACTTGTCCTACAGTTATACTCCCAAGTTTTTTGAAAAATTCAATTTATTTTACATTTCTATTTATTTTTACTTTTACTTTACCTATCAGTTGTTTGGCATTAGGATTTAAAGGACTTCCCAAAGTTCTAAATTTTAAATAACCTGTTAAAGCTAAAAAAATTTTTTTGAAACAACACCACAAAAGATCTTAGGGTCAATTAATAAAAAGCAGCTTACATGGCCTATAAAAATATTTTATTTAAACTGTTATTGGGCCCATTGGGATTCTGCTTAACATCATATTATTTATTATTTTTTTCAAATCATTCCCTAGAAATTTTTTATTATCATTTAAGGATGAAAGTATTGTTATCAGAAATCATATATTAAAATTTATTTTAATGAGCTTCGTTATCTAATGAAGTTCAAATTAAAAAACAATTGATTTTTAATAATTTATTTTGAAAACGAATTCTTCATTATAATAAATTTCATTTGAAATTAATTTTCAAATACAATAAAAAACACAAATTAATATTATGTAATTAGAAAAAATTAATACCCCAAACACTCATAATGAATCCAAAAAAGCCTCATTCAATAAATTTAAATCCGTTTTTATTATGTACTCCATAAAAGTGTTTTTTAAAAAAAAAAAGTACTCTATAGAATGCTAAAAATACTCAAAATGAAACTCTCTTAAAATAAAATTAATATTATTTTGCTTTTTTTCATTTAAACTTAATCCCTCTCACGAATTAAATTGCATATCTGGTATAAAGTCTCTTCAAATTGAGAATGACTCTTCGTATGGTTGATTGAAAATAAAACCACTTTATAATATGAAATTTGATTTCATTTATACAATATACAAAATTATCAAATATAGATTCGACATTTACAACATAAAATCTATATTAAAATATAATTGTAAATAAAACTAAAAACACAATAATATTGGATTTATAGATTTTTTGGTAAATTGCAATTTTACATATCAGATGAGTGCATGTTAAAATGACATTTTCAATGTCAATCCAATCATTTTTTAAGTGCTATTATAAAAAATTGAAATAAAATTGAAAAATAATAAAATAAATCATAATATGATGATAAAAATAACAATATAAAATTAATTTCAAATACAGTATATTTTAGAGATAAATAATTGTCATCGTTCATTGGGATGAGAATTGGAAGGTCGTTAATAAAATATTTCAAAGTCTTTAAGTTTTAAATATTAAAATAATAAATTTAGCTAAACATTACAAACTTTAAATTTCAAAAATATTTATAATCTTATGGTGCATTAAATTATTAAATACTAAGTATCCAAAAGTTGACGTAGTAGTTAAGACGTCGGCCTTTCATTGGATAGGTTTCGGGTTCAAACCCCGGTCGAATCATATCTAATAAAAAAATAATATAAAATATATAGCTGCCACACCTAAAAAGGAAAGGCTGAATCACTAGCTTATCACATTGTATTTGGTACTAGATTATTTATAAATATATAAAAAAAATACCAAATAATTAAACATCTGATTAAATTGGTCTGATCAGTGGTGTAGTAGCTGAGAAGCTGTTCCGTTAAATGAAAATTAAATTCAATAAAATATGAGTAATAGCTTAATCATTTACTAAAGTCTATACCTACACTCTTCTTTACATGTTGTAAACATTCTATTTTTATACTAACAAGAAGACTTTCACTAAAGGTAAACTAAATGGCATATGTTTGCCACACTGTAGAGAAAATGAGAAATATATAGACCTTGGTTTAATTTTTAATTTCAAAAAGAGTTTTAATGCATACGGCTGACCTGAAAATTCTGGAGATAGGTCTAAACTAAAAATTAACTCCGTCAAATCAAATATTTTCAGTGTAGTACAAGATACTATTAAATATTTAGGTTTTTTGTATCACTGCATATCTTAATTCTCTTCATATGAACTCCTTCACATCTAAATAAAGTATATTCGATCGAAAATTGAATAAAATAAGGGCTGAGCCCCTCTAACAGTAGTGGATATCTTGATAAAGTTCAAAACAGAGCTATTCGTCTTATAAATGATTCCAATGTCACCTCAACACTCTCTCAACTTAGTCATCGACTTACATTTGGGTCTCTAAATCTATTTTATAGATACCTTGATATAATATGGAGGATATAATGACTTTTTCTAAGTATACCATCCAATTTTCTTCATTTCCCATAATCCTATAATCCTAAGTTTCCTATAATTTCTTTTCACATTCCTATTTTCAAAACCAAACTGTACACTTCTATCACAGGTTCCACCATAAAGTTAAAAAACGTCACGATTCTGGGGTTTTCAATTAGTACATTATCAAGAGAAACAACGTAAAGTTCTAATAGCTGGTTTTTGAAGATTTCCACTGTCTCTTATAAACAAAAATAGTTAAGACTAGATTCGAAAAGATGGAAAAAACATAATGCCACTAAAACAAAAAAAAACTTGACATTACAAATGAAAGAAACTTTAAGCTTTAATTACATTGCACGATTTAATGAAGGTAAAAATAAACGAATTTTGACTTTCACAATAAAATGTTGTGTTAATTGGTGTGTGGTGCGATGTTTTCGATTGCGTGTATGTTTAACATTATAAAACAATTTTTTTTTACATTATTTTATTGTTTTAGAAGAGAATATGGAAGTTGAAAATTAACTTCTTTCATGTTTGTGTACCATCCATTCTTAACTATCTTTTAATATTATTTTGTGTGAAAAGTTATTACTGTGAAGAATTAGGTTTTTTTTTAATGCTTGATGGCATATTTTTAACTGAAACGGTATTTTACAAAATTATTTACTAGCATAATCTTTAATTAACTTTCAGTTACTAAAACAAATTAAGGAAACCATTACAAGTGTTTGTGTTAAATGTGGACACTTTTCTTTTAAATGACCTAAAAATGAAAAATCAACGGATAATTAGTTAAAGTTTTTTAGCTTGCACCATTTTTTCCTTCAGTAAATGAAACACCAAGGCAAAATTATTAATTTAAGAACGACTAAACTAAAATTTATTATATGAGGTAAAATGGTTGCTGACATGCAATAATATTAAAAAAAAAAAGTGTTTAATACAATCAATCAAATGAAAATTATAAAGTGTTTGGAATAGATTAATTATAAAATGAATGTTTTGTAAATGTTATTTATATATGTATATATTTAAGTTTATTTCTTATTAAAATATTTCCTGATTCTTAAGAAACATTTTAAAATACATTTTTTTAATGCCTTTTCCATTCTTTTAAGGAGCATAGGGCATTCACCATGTCTATTTAGAATAGAAGTCAGTTTCTTTAATCGTTATATTACTCGGCTGTAGCTATTGTAAAAGATTATGAATACACAAATGTTTCTTTTGTGCGCCATCAATTATCCTAAACAAGAGCTATTTACATATTTATATTAAATCTTATCTTATATTACGATATTAACTATTACGATATAATTAAACAATTTTATGATATTTTTTTATTAGATATGGTCAGACCGGGGTTTGAACCCGAGAATTTTAACATGAAAAGTGGCGTCTTATCATTACGCCATTGATCATATAAAACACAAAGAATCAAAAAATGTTATGCCCCTAAAAATAACCTGTGAAACTTTTTCCTGCTTTTACAATTGAATATTTGTTTTTGTAAGTTTGAGACTTAAATTTTATTTCCGTAAAAGCGATTAAAGCAATTTAAGTGTACACTAATTGAATTTTAAAATCATATTAAAGCGAGGAAGAGTGTAGAAGAGTAGACTGTGTCAGCTCTGGGATACCCGTATGACCGTAACATATACATTATATTATTTGGTTAATTACTTTTGGCAAAATTTCAGATACCCAGCTCCATTAGGTGTAGTGTAATGCTCATATAAAATTAGAAGTTGTATGGCAGGTACTCGAACCCGTGGACCAAAATGGCTGGATTTAAATAGCGAGCGATTCCGGTTTTTGCATAAAAACGAATTTGTGAAAATTTCATAATCCTAGCTCCTTTATTTTTTGAATTATCGTGATGACGGACGGACGGACATACATAACTAAATCGATTTATTTTTCGATTCTGATCCGATCCTTACACTTGAGTCTATATCTACCCGTCCTCCTTCTCTGCGTCACAAACGTAATGGCAAATTTATTATACCCTTTGACTATATAGTCATACGGGTATAATAATATCAGGAATAGTTTTAGAATTTTGTGAATGACAAACTAAAACGCTAAGATATGAAACATCTCTCATTGAACCCATTTTTGTTTCATTTTGCAAAATACTAATCAAATGTTCAGGAATATAATTATCAATAAGAAAAATATTAAAATTCGGTTTTTTATAAATATTTATGGTTAAATTTTAAAAATTAAGTTATTAAATTGAATTTATTCTTAAAGCTTGAGACAATATCGACGACTTTTAAGCGCGTCATCCGTGAATTATCCCAACATAATTAATAATATTTTTAATTTTTTTAGTTAGTTCAATTTTGATTTTTTAGTCCATCATTTATGTTTTATTCATTTGACTTCAAATCTGAAAATCAACGCCTTTCAACATCGAAGATCATAAAAAATTAAAAATTTTCATTCTGACTTTAAACACGCCGTTGAGATTGTACAGTTTCATATGTTTCAACTTTTTCGATATTTACGGCGTTTGAACTTGACATTTGCTGAACGGTAAGAAATCATTTGATTATTAAATAAACATTTTGATTAAATTTAATTTTACTGCAAAAAAAATTAAAATTACATTTTTACTATGCATTTCAATGAAAACTTTAACTGACGCCTTATACATATTCACAGTGAAATTTTTATAAGTTAAAATAATCTTAGGTCATTAAAGACAAAAATTTTAAATTTCAAACTTCTTCTACTCAAGCAGATGTAATAAAGGTTTTAGCGCTAGCGGATTTCAATCAAAGAGAATGAAACATGTTCTTTTTTTTGACCTTATTGTATTTTATAGCCATTGATTACTCGGCTCGTCTCGCATAAAAAAAATAATAATTAATGAAACTGAACCTTAACCGAAGTGTTTTTACATTTTACAGACGAGTTATCAATGACTTAATAAAAAATAATGATTAATGAAACTGAAGCTTGACCTAAGTAGCTTATTCCTTAGTGGCTTAGTATAAATGAATATGAGGAAAAAATAGTCCTACTTTTCACCGCAATAAATAATTCATAAAAAAATTCCGCCACCCATTCTTGCATCTTTTAGGCACCTCCAAGAAGTATTGAAGTTCCGCAGTTTAAAGTTTCAATTCCCTTTTGTTTCAGGATGTTTCTTATTTTGAAAACATCAACTAAATTAATTTATTTAATTTTTAATGCTTACTTGTTCAAGAAATTAAATCTCTTGCTTCATAGAAACAAAATAAATAAAATCTAAAAATTCCCAAAATAAATTTCGAAATTCAAAAATATTTAAATTTTAAATTTAATATTTTTAAAAATTCAATTTGTTTTCCTTAAAAAATCAAATCTAAAATTTCAGTAAATAAAAACTCCATCATTAGTCAATGCCTCACAATACCTTATAGTCAATATAAATTGTAGACTATCTAAAAGTAAGTCTATTTTTCAGGTGTTGAAAAATAAAAAATAAATCGGAGGACATTCATCACTACACATATTTACCTATACACATACACACACATTCATACAAAACAGAGAATATTCTTTTATTTAAATATAAAGTTGAAAATGAACATTTGAAAATAATGGGAAATTTATTGACGTTCTGGGGATTTTCAACTTAGATTTATGTTTTCTTTTTTTGTTTTTTTTTTTGGAAATGAAGCCCCTTAAATATATTTATTAGCCCAAAACACAAAGAAAAGGAATGAAAAAGTGAAAAAAAATAAAATATCTACAAAATGATTTTATGATTGTGTTGTTGTTGTTGAAAGTGAATTTGTCTTTTTGTTTTTTTTTGTTTTATTTTTAAAAGGAATGTTTTTTAAAACAATTCCCAATGTAGTCCTTCTATTTTTTGTTTTATTATTTTTCTTATAAAATTGAATAAGAGAGCCAATGTTTTTCAATTTTGAGCTCTACCTGATTTTGAGCCTATATACATATATATATATTTCGATTCCCTTGTTGATAATTAGAATTTATTTTTAAAAATAAAGTCTATTTTATTGCCATTTTTTATTTCCGTAAATAGGTATTCGAAAAAAGGAATTTAATTAATTAAATTAAAAGAATCAAATTTTATGATTTGCCTCTTCGAAATTGTAAAAAATTAAAATAAATAAACTTCGAAATATTTGATAATAAAAAAAAATTTAATGTAATTTCAAACGTTAATTAAAAAAATTCAAGTTTCAACAGTTTATTCTTCTACTATTATATACATATTTATTATAAAAAATCTGGTTCCCAAGTAGTTTTTGTAAATTTTATACTTTTGAAATCCTTTTGATTGAACTTATGATATTCAAATTTTGATATAAAGGGTGTAATCTAAGTCCCAAAAAAAATTGTCACAAATTCCATTTTACAAAAATCCCGAATTACAATATTACTAAAAATATAAAAATACCAAAACCTAAAAACTTAAAAAAATATTTAAAAACATATATGCGAGATTCTAAATTAGGCGGGATTTTAGGATTGAGTTTAAAAGCAGAGTTTCTATCATATTTATCGGACGGGGCAGCAGAACTTATTAATTATGTCTGTTGTACAAAAGCAGTGTACATCCTTTTCTCAAAATATTTATGTATTCATGTTCGAGAATTTTAATTGGAATGGATTGTAGAGTTGAATTCTACATAATTCTATACGCCTTTTAAAGAATAATTATATATATATATATATATATATATATATATATATATATATATATATATATATATATATATGGCTATACAAGATTTTGAATTACAGGGATGTAAGATATAAATAGATTTTTCCAATAAATCAATCCAGATCTCAAACAATAAAAATTTAAAACGAATTATGAATAACAAAAGTGTTTTTAGAGTTTTAAGTTTTTAGATTTTGGTTTTCTTTTTTTTTTTTTTAAAAACAAATAAAGCCAAAATTATAAAGAAATAAAGCCAAAAATATTTTAAACATGAGGTAAAACAAAATTAGTATTGCTGCTTTTTCCAGAATATTTATATGTAAAAGTCCAATTTATAATTATGAGAATATACCAGATTCAGAATCAGGAAGCAATTTATCGTACATAAATATTTTAAAAAAAAAAGGAATGCCCTGATTTTGAATCCAACTCTAAACTCTCTCTTAATTCAAAATTCCACATATACACATATATATAAATATTCTGTGAACGGGGAAAACCCTGATTTTGAATCCAACTCTAAAATCCATCCTAATTCAGAATCTCTCGTACACCTATATATAAATATTTTGGAAAAGCGTACAACCCTGCTTTTTAATACAACCAGTAACAAATGTAATTTTTACAAAATTTCTGAAAAATAGCAATTCAATTGTTTGCAAATTAAAAAAAAAATTAACAATTGGAAATAAACTCAAATTGGCTTTATTTCTATTCATATTGAAATAAGACCAAAATTTTAAAAAATTCGTTTTTTGGCTTTATTCCAAATATGATAATGAAATAAAGGCATTTGGCTTTATTTCATTTGGCCTTATAGCATGTATCCCAATTATCTACGCTTGAAATGCATTAATTCATACAGTATATTAAATTTGTAGTCAGACAGGCAGTTGGACGAATAATTAACTCTTACTAGAAAATTTCTACTTCTGAATATATCTTTAGAAAAATATGCCAAGGAAGGACAAAGCTTGACCTACAAAATAAGATAAAAAAAAAACTTGTGTAGACCCTTATATAATTCATGGTAAATTAATTCTTGCATTAAACCTTTTGTATAAATTTATACATAAATAAATATGAAATTAATCCCTAACAACAATATAAATAAAAAAAATATTCTTGTAAATATTTTCCTTATAAGAAAATCATTGAAAATTAATATTTTCCTAGGTATTGTTTTATATTTTAAAATAAATTTCTAAACTTTTAACATATGCCCAAAAACTTTTTAATAACTTTTCTATATACGATAAGATATCCTTACACTTTACATTCACCCATTTATGAACTTGTATTGTGCCAAACCAATATGGTGTTGAATTCAAATTATTATCTATATATACACTTGTATTTATATGTCCCCATTAAATACAAAAGGAAAACATTATGCATCCTGCTTTTCAAGAAATCTGATAAACTTATCCTTTAAAAAAAAAACAAAAACTTTAAAATAACAAAAAAAAAAAAAAAACTAAAACTAGGACACTTTTCTTAAAGTTTATCTTT
Organism: Dolichopus griseipennis; assembly: GCA_963082915.1. Classification (NCBI taxonomy): domain Eukaryota; kingdom Metazoa; phylum Arthropoda; class Insecta; order Diptera; family Dolichopodidae; genus Dolichopus; species Dolichopus griseipennis. The sequence continues at coordinate 365,642,277 of OY720441.1, forward strand.
TTAACATTCACCTCTAAGGTGAATTCATAAAGAAAAGTATTCTATGTACTTTTGTTTAGTGTGTTGAAAAGAAATATCCTGAAAATATGTAAAAAGGTATTAATATTAAGTTTCCAGTTGAATTTGTTGTTTTTATTTGTTTTACATGACCCAAAAATGGTAAAAAAACATAACTTTAAGAAATTTTCTTTTTAAATTTTTTTTTTAGAAAATTACTTAGAATATTGATTATTTTTGTTCATATGTTCTTTTAAATAAGTATTTTATGTTAATTTAAGTTTTTCGATTTTGGTGCGTTCGTATGATCACTCAAAATACATATTAAGGTGTATTGATAAGATTCATACAGTAACTTGCTAATTATGAAAGAAAAGCGTTGATTGCAACTGGAAACAATCAGATCACTAGTTTTAATTCTGATAGCGTCAAATCAATTAGAAAATATTCTTCAAATTGTGGACAAGGCTATTCTGTGATATTTTATGTTTCAGAAATTTGCGATAAATTGGAGATGTGAGTTGAGGAGTTGGCAGATCCTCCCCAATATCTTACTAGTATATCAAATTTTTAACAGCTGTGTCTCTTCTTCGTTCCTGAAAATCAAGGAATGGTAATAGAGGCATTTTTGGGAGATCACTACACTTTTTGTTAAGAAACACCAGCACATCTCCCAAATTAATATTGATAAAGATTTAAAATTTGGATTCTGGTGCATTTCTTCAAATCTCTTTTTTGTTCCTGAATATTGAATTGAACAGAAGTGCCAGTTCGGGTGAGGTAGAAGTGAGGTTCGAGGACGTTTGGTATGGTCTATAGTGCTAATAAGTTGTTTGCAATGACTTACTGTTGTTCCAATTACTGAATGGTGGCTTTACCTACAGTTTTCATATTTATTACACACCGTTTGTTAATCATTTAGCCAGGATTGTTTTAGTTTATTCGTCAAGTAAAGTTGAGTATATAGGACCAAGTGTTTTTTTATAAACTTATCAATCAAATAATATTAAAATTGCAATTTACAAAAAACAATCAATAAAACAAAATGAAAATGACCAATTGTTGATATTTAATGAATTTTATTTATTAAAATATTACAATGAATGGATCTGATAATTTTTATAATAAAAATTATTTATAAATTATTTTTATTAATGCAATTTTTTAAGTGAATTTATTATTCAGGCCTTGACAGTGTTTAAGATATTAATGAATATTCATATATATATAATCTACTTAAATTAACGTGTTATTGTTAATTTTTGTATATTATCTTAAAAATATGTAAATATTATTATCTTAATAAATTCAGCCATTATAACAATTGTATAATATAATTGTATAATTTATTTTTCAACTGAAAGTTAATTTATTCTTAATAAATAAAAATATTATAAATATTTTATACTGATTATGCCGAAAAACGGTTTTTTAAATTATTTCAACAAACAGTTAAAGAGTTTCAACGTAATTGTTTTTAAAAGAGCGTGTATTAATTTATTTACTTAATTTAACTTTATACTTTACAATTAGCAGTGAAAACTTAATAAACCATAAACGTTCAAACGGGGTCGTTAATATTAAAGCTAAGTACACTTAAGCGACCCAGGTGGTAAATTTTATAAATTAGTTTTTTAAAATTATTAATAAAAATTTTATTTTTTACAATTATTGCAGAATAATTCCAAAATTATCACAGAATTGAAGAACCAGTCTAGATGACCAAATAGCTCCGAAAGGAAAGTTGCTAATTTTCTTGATTAAGAATTACCATTTAAAAATAATATATATATTATGATGATAACATATATGAGGGATAACGTATGCAATCCTAACACCAATAAGACTTGCGAAACTTGGTGCCTTCCACTTCTAACATTTTCTGTTTAACATAATAATATTGTTTATTTTGTTTATGTCATATATTTTATATTTTAAATTGTATTTGGTTGCCATGGTGATTTTTTTTAGGGTTTAAATATAAATTTTCAATAATTCTTTTTAATTAAATATTTTTTGACGTGTGCGGGGATCAAACCCACACGCCCTAGGTTAAAAGGCTAAATCCTAACCCACTATATCACCAAACTCCCTAAAATAATATAAAGCATGTGAAAAATAACTATTTGATTAACTGATATTTGGTTGATTGCATCTATACAAGTATATTCAATCAGTAAACAACATATGGAAAAAGTTAATATAATTAAGTTCCTAACGGTATTTGTCTTTTTATTCAATAATTAATAATTTTTTTTTTTTCGTTTTAAATGCTAACTATTCAACTGTTAGGCTAATAAGCCTGTCTATACCATAGGTACATGTTGGAACGAGGGGTCATATTATATTTCGTGTAATTAGAATTGATCTTAATGAATTCCAAATACTATTTAAACATGAGATAGTACTCGGCCTAATAACATGTAGAAACGTCTTAGATTTTCAATATATACCATTCTATTTTTGTTTATCACAGCCGTTGCTGAGAAAAAAAAGAAAACATATGCAATAATATTCAGTTTAAGTCAATTTTAAAAATCTGTGAAATCATTCATGAATAGATTAAAATAAAACAAATATTATATTTTTTCGGCATAATATATTTTTGATACTTCTTTAAAAATATTTTGATACTTATTTTGAAGATTTGCAACAACACAACGGCAACACATTTTACTTTTTGACTACAAATATTTGCAAAATGAGAATGCGTTACGTTTAAGAATTGTTTTACGACAATAATAATTTAAAAATGCATTAGCATTCGTAATATCAGGCGACCATTTATTTATCAGTCATCAGCATTACAAATGATTGTACCAAAAATGCCAAACTATCTTTATATACTTTCCATATACGATTTTATTTTACTTCAAATTACTAAATACCTTTTGTCTTCGGAAAAAAAACCTTAAATTAATTTTCTTAAATTTACTATAAACCAATTATTTAGCTTCAAGAAACATTTCTCTTGAAAATTTTATTTTTGTAAACTGATTTTATCCAATTCTTTTTTTCCGATTTTTTGACCTCATTATTAAAATTGAAAACTTCATTAATTCCGGTAAATATAAAATCTGCAAAATTATAATTCAAGTGAAATACGAAAAAACTCTTCCGAATATTAAAATATTTTTCCAATTGTTTTCTTTTATTACACAAAATTAAAATGACAGAACAAAACTTTCTGTCAATTTTAATAAAAAATAATACAAAAAAAAATTACACCAATAAACATGTATTAAAATTAAAGGTTTAAAGAAAACTGGATAAAATAGGTCATGTTCTTACATGCATATATGGAAAAATCATTATTTTCCTGCCACAACAGACAAGGGTAGAACTACAAAAAAAAATATTTTTTTTTGTTTCAGTCTACAAAACGTGATGGACGTGTTGTATTTCTCTATTGTTAATTAAATCCATAAGGAAATATATTGGAAAATATTTTGAATTGAAAGTTAAAATGAAGACTTACATTTGCTCTTAAAGGATTTGTAAGATTTGTCCTAGTAAAAAAAACTGTAAAATTATAAATCTGTAAAAGGAAAAGAAAAAAATGAAAGGTGAATTTGAAAAATAATCAAATGTGACAGATGTGATTCCTATCCATATCCTTCATCAATATAATTTAATCTAAAGATTTATTTTCAAAAAATTTTGTGTCCATTTCATACTTCGATAAAAAATTTTCATTAATCAATCTATATTTTTTTTTGAAACATTATTTTCATTTAAATTTTTTTATATGATATTATGAAATTATATGCTGGATGAAATAAGGAAAGTATTTATGAAATATAAAATAAAAGTTAAAGTATTATAAATCACAGTCCATTTATTTGAAAGAAATTTCCTGTATATAACTAAATTTGGCCTTGAATGAAAAAAATCCCCAAAACTTAGTATGAAACTAGATAAAAATTTTAAATTTGCAAAAAATTCTCAATCAAAAAGTCAATTCAATTAATTTTAGTTTATTATAAGGTAAACTCATATCTAACCAATGGCGTAGTGTTAAAGACCCCGCCTTTCATGAAGAAGATTTCGGGTTCAAACCCCAGTCAGATCATATCTAATAAAAAAAATACCGTAAAATTGTATATCGTAATAGTTATTTCGTTATAATTTATATCGTAATATAAAAATAAAATATTAATAAAAATATATAAATAATTCTTGTGTAAGATTATAGATGGCGCACAAAGTTAACATCATAAATAATTTAATTACAAAAATACATTGTTTTAAGTGTACTAGGAAAATTGATCGTCTACAACAGGATGTCAAACGTAAGAGTTTTATATCTGTGAGCTATAATATTCAATTAAATTATTTGTTTATATTTTGCATTTGTTTGTGTTGTTATTTTAATGTATTGTTTATTAAAGATATATAATTAATAATTATTAATTATTGATTAAGCCATTAATTTGAACCCAATGACGAATGGTAGCTGAATCGAGTCGAAACCAACAAAGTTTTTACATTATTACTGGCATTCGAACTCGGGCCTTTCACATGAAAGGTCGGCACTCTAACCACTGTGCCATCCAGTATTGAAGACATTTTTCCGCAAAGCCAAATTAAACGTAACTTGAATCAACAAAAGCATTACGATTTTATTAAACACATTGTTCCATAGTAATAAACTTAATTCAATAAATAAATTTAGACGCCAAACACTGTCTAGAAATTAATTCTTTTATGAATTTTATCTTATAAAAAGCAAATAACTAATCTGTAGAAATTATTTCAACAATTCATCATCATAAGTAATAATTCATCATCTCTTTATCAAATTAATCTTAATTTTTAATACTGTTTATTTCACTTCCATATACACTTTAACTCTACTCCATCCATTTATAACTCATAACATTATATCATTATATCATATAAAAACTCTAGTTTATAAATTAATAACATATAAAATTGCAGCGAATTTATTTAAAAAAAACTTTTTATTTAATCTTTTAACTGTCAATCATTTTCATCTTATCCAAATTATAATTATGAAAATAATCCATTTGCCAAATCCGTTCTGCAGTCATCTCAGATAATAAACTTTTACTTAAATTAAAATAATTTTTCAGCTGATAGTTGGTATAGGAGAGTAGAGTAACATGCAGTACAATCTGCTCTTTATTTTGCACTGTAATAAAAGTGGAGTTTGCATTAAATACACATAAGCTGTATTTAAATTATATAAACTTTTATTAGATTACTTTATATTTTAAATTTTTATTAAGAAGATGTTTTTGAGTATTTTTACAGTTCTGCAGAATGTTTTATCGACTACAAAAATAATATAATTGAAAAAACCAGGAAAAGTGTAGTAGAGTAGACTGTGTCAACTCTTGTATACCCGTATGACCGTTACATATATATTATATCATCCGGTTAATTACTTTTTGCAAAATTTCAAACATACAGCTTTATTAGGTGTAGTGTAATGCTCATATAAAAGAAGGTGTTGTATGGTATGGCAGCTACTCGAACCCTCTGCAGTAGACTAACCAAATTTTGCAGTAACTTTACCAATTACACTTAACTATTTTTGGCAAAATTTCAGACACCCAGCTTCAATAGGTGTAGAGTAATGCCCATATAAAATAAGAAGTTGTATGGCAGCTACTCGAACCCAATCCAGTAGACCAACCAAATTTTGCAGAAACTTTGGCCATAAAACTAATGTACTTTTGGCAAAATTTCAGACACCCAGTTTTAATAAGTACAGAGTAATGCTCTTATAAAAAAAGAAGTTGAATGGCAAGTACTCGAACCCGTGGAACAAAATGCCTTGATTTAAATAGAAATGACGGCTATTGCAAAAAAACGAATTTGCGAAAATTTCAAGATTCTAGCTCCTTTAGTTTTTGAGTTATCGTACGTACGGACGGACGGACATACATAGCTAAATCGATTTATTTTTCGAACATTATCAGGTTTTTTTAAGGGAGGAAAACCTGGAATACTAAACCTCCGATAGTGTGAATTTCTACTTACAAAAAACCTCTCCACGTGGAGCAAAATAATAGCTGAAGATTAAAAATGAAACATGTATGTTCGCCACGGGTTAAATTGGAAACCAAGTAAGTATAAGTTGATTTCTTCCTTAAGCTTTACTAAATCATAATTATGGGGAAACACATACGCGGTACAAGCTCTTTTATCCAATCTGATCCAGATATTGGATAATGGTGCCAAGTTATCCAGTTAATATTTGAAAATTATCATATTACCATTTACTTCCATAATAAATTTTTAGAAGATTTGGAGTTTCAATAGAAATATTAAAGAAAGAAAGAAGAGGTTTAATGCACTACAGTGTTTTGATATCTAGCAACATCTTATTCTTATTATTGCTGTAATAAACTTTCTCTCCTACCACTAATAAGATAACCACATTTTAGATTCATCTGAACAAACCCATATATGAAACAACTAATAATACAACACTACTCTATAGTTTCCATAAAATATATTACCATGTCCATGACTTAAAATCTCAATTCATATAAATTTCATTTTAAAATTGTACATGAGTTTATTTTGAGCCAATAAAGTTCCGGAAAAAATGTGCAATTTATTTTATAATATTTTTTTTTGCATTTTTATATTTTTATTGCCAACAGGGTTTTTTAAATAACACTTTTGTAAACATTTTTTTAAACAACATAAAAAAAAAGTGAATAAAACACTTTTTTAAAATAGAATTTAGGAAAAAAAACATTTAAATTAAAACAAAATGCATCTTCATAAAAAAAATAGCATACTTTTAGGGGGGAAAAATCTTTTACATTAATAAAATTCTCTAGACTACAAATAGCCTGGTTTAAAAATGTAAAAAAAAATGTAATTTATTAGCATAAAAAAACTGATGCAGTAGAATACAATTTTACATACATATTTATTTATAACCATGAACATCTACAAGTGTTAAGGTAAAAAATAAATTCACACAAAATTAACATTTATTAGTGTGAAAAGTTTTTTTACATCATTACCTTGAAATTTTTCAATTCTAGTTCCGTAAAAAAAAAAATGGGAAAGTAGAGGAAACTGTGTGAACTCAGGGATGCCAGCACAATTATTATAAAATTCTGATTTAAGGTATTCACAATAACTATAAAATATTAAACGTGGTAATCATTAGCTTACCAAACAAATTTTATAGAGGGTAGGTTTAAATTGATTGTGAGAATATGAATTTTGTAGTCCTTAATGCAGTTTTACCTTCGATTCTTATGTCTAGACTAATCAAATTTGCCAGAACTCATTATCACAAAGCTCAACTATACATTTGGTGCAGACATCATAAGTCTTAACTATACGTTCGTCGAAATTTCAAACTCCCGGCTTTATTAAATATTGGGTTATGACGAGGGTTATTCCTCGTCTTGGGTTATTCTCATTTAGAAAAATAAGTTTGAAAATATTTCCAAACAAGTTTTAAAAAACGCTTCATGTGTTAAAGCTTTTCATGTCTGCTATTGATTTATTTGGATACCACTCTGATATGGACTATCTATAGGAACCCACATCATTGTCCCAAGCTTTTGAACCAAATCATTGTTGTCGTATTGTCATATAATAATTCTTATAATATAATTAATTTTATAAGTCTTATAAATAACTTCCCAGCTAGAAGTCTCCTCCTTGTCTAAATGCTTTTGGTATAACATACTAGTAATAGTTCTGTTATTTATTAGTCAAAACTATTTATTCAAAATGAGTGACACTAATAATTCGAATGATTAACTATACGTCTTGAGGTATTTAAACTAGAAGTTCTTTTGAATCATAACACTTTACATCGTTAGATATGAAAAAATTATTTCATATAAAAAACTTTTTTAAATAAAAACTTCATTTGTCCATCACGTTTTTTGCTTCAAAATCATTTGATTGAATTTATTTACCAGTTTCCCACTTTGCAATCAAACAGTTCCTATATAAAAACCGAAAACACCCATATACTAATCCTCTAATTTGTTAAAAATGAAATCCATTTTAAAATTATCTTTATAGCATTTTTTTATTCGAAAATACCTGCAGCAAATAGAGATTGAAAATATTTTATAAAATTATATATAAAATATCTGTAAATTAAAAAAAAAAAAGTTCTTTGACCAAACCGACGTCCAACAAAGTGTTTTCGTAAAAAATAAAAATCAGATTTTATCACTTTTTTTGCACGTAATTTAAAAGTTGATTAAATTTATACTTAGGTATATGAATCTATTTGGTATAAATGAATGGATCATCGATATAGCTAAAGGTACTATAAATTATTTGCTTCATCCATTTTTTATAGAAGATTTTGTTTTCATTCCATTTTAGTTTCTTAAATTTAAATGAAATATACGGAATACGAATTTAAATTTTCAAGGCTTTAATTTTCAAGTTGTCATTGCTTTAAGTGAAGAATTGTTAAATTCAGAACTATGACATTTTTACTGAAAAGAAATTTCAAATGTTTTAAAATATTTAAAAAAAATTCTGAAAACACAGAAAACTATAAAATTTCGAAAAATAAATCTCGAAAAAAAAACTAACTCTAAAATATCACCCAATTTAGAATCTCCCATTTACATAATACATATATAAATATTCTGTAGAAGGTTCAGATTTTGTAGCAAAATCTAAAATCCCTTTTTATCAAATACTTTAATTAATTAAAATCTAAATTTCGTACAAGAACTAAACTAACTAATAAATAACATTATTAAAACTACTGTGTGCTTTAAAAAGGGTAAGAAGCCATTAACCGAAAACTAAAAATCTGAAATCCTTCCAACGCATTTCTTTGGGTAGGTAAAGCAATTTAAATTTAAATGGTTGTATTTCAATACAGCGATGACAACTATTGCATAAAAACGATTTTTGAAAAATTCAAAATCCTAGCTCCTTTATTTTTAGAGTTATCGTGGGGACGGACGGACGAACTTTTCAATTGTGATCCGATCCAAACCTTTGAGTCTATATCTATCCCCCTTCCTTCTCTGCGTCACAAACATAATGACAAATTTAGTATACCGTTTAGACCTATAGTCATACGGATATAAATATCGCTATAGCTTCAATACTTTTAAAGCTTTAGTGGATATTAATTAGATTTAATTTCTCTCATGCGATTTGCTATTATGCGAATATAGCCCAGGATAAATTTAGTAACAGTCCCTATATTTAAGACATTAACCCCTCAAAATATTTTACACCTAACAAGACCAATTAAATTTAAATATTAAATAAATTTAGACAATAAACTCATTTAGTCAATTATATTTAATAAACAAAAGATATTTTTTCTTATTTTCTCAACTTTTAATAAATGTTAAAAGATAATTATGTAATATTTGTTTTTATTATGCTAATTTTATATTATGTATTTGTTTAATAATAGGTTAATTTAATTTTAATAAACAATACTTAAAGAAAATAATAGAGGTGTAATTACTTAATTACGATTCAATTTTTACAACTGCTAATTTAAAACCATTTCCTTATGTTAATTATAATTAGGTTCATAAATATATAATTAAATATATTTTTTCTTATCTTGGTTTTTCCCCCACTTAATTACCAACAATTATCACCTTAATGTTAATATTATTCAAATTAAGTGTCTTCATTAGTTTGTAGGGCGTATTTTAATATATGTATATGTACAAGTTTATTTAACATATTTTTAAACACTTAATTGTATTTAAAAAAAAATGCTTTATAAATAATTAACTATCCAATATTGATTAGGGTGTGTTTATATTGGAATTGCGATAACTGATAAAAGGGCGTCGATAAGAGCATATTGTAAAAAATTATATATTGTTTATCGTTGGTCAAAGCGATGCTCCAATATAAACACCTCTATTAAAATCATGTATATCATTTTCTACTCTGTACTCTAATCGACACTCTTATCACTTATCGCAGCTTCAATGTAAATGCACCCTTAGATATAATCATTAGGAATCGGTGCAAATGAAAGTGTTCTAATCTAACAAAAATTATCTCAATAAATTGCAATTTCTTAAGCTATTTTTACAGGATGTCCAGAACTCAAACGACACGAAAAGTATAAGTGATAGAGAAGTTCATAACAAACAGGAAATTGTTTTAAACCCAACTTTGGAAGAATTGATGGAAGTCTATGTATTTGGTAAAGATTCACGGAAATATCTAGGAAGCCATATTAAACTCGAAAATTTTTAGTGTAGGGAATGTCTCACGAAAAAGCTCCGACTCTGATCAAGCCAAAACCGAGCTCATTGGTAGTGGTGGGGATAAGTGTTAACATTCATAGAAATTTATGTACCACTTTTGGTCCACCGTGTGGTTTTAGACTCAAATAGAAAATTCTTAATTTTTAAACAGCTTAATAATTTTTCGTATGGCTATAAGGTAAATCTGATATTAAAATATGAAGAATCTATAATTATTATTCCTTTATATTTATTTCCGGTTTTATTAATTTTTCCTTTTAAAATAATTATTTCAAAACAAAAACCATTCATTTTGATTCCTGACGAAGAAGTATTAAATCTGAAACATACGAATTTGAATAAAGATTAAAACCAACCAAAAGATATGAAATCAAATAAAGATTAAAAATAATTTCTAAAATGCGCATCGAATGGAAAATAGAGAATACCATGGTAAAATTTATAACTATTTTATAGTTCCTCTATAGCAAAATGAGAGACTAAATCTTATCAATCTCATCCTTTTTACATTCAATATTAGAAGTATCTATAGTATAGAAAATCTTACAAAATATGAAAAAATTTGAAAACATTAAAATATGAATAAAATTGAACTACCATTCATTTTGTTCCCATATTTTGTATTTTAATATCTTGCATACGTATAGAAAAATAATCAGCTTATCGTAATCTACTTAAAACCAAATGGGGTTGGCAACAAAGGGTATATCCGCATTTAAATCTTTAATCAGATCGTATTAAAATATTGTTTTTTGTTTATTTTTTTTTCTCCATGTTATTTGTATGTTTTCTTATCTAAGATTCCAATTCATTTGTATATTGAAATACATTGTACTCATTTCTAATTTTATACAGGATGCTGTACGCAGGATGCTAAAAAATCTGAGATATTTTTTAAAATTAAAAATAAAATTTGTTATAATTTTCAGAAAACTGATGAAAAAAGTTTTGCCTTTGAAAAAGTATTTTAAATACTAATCGTTTCTTCGAGGGTTCCTCGTTTTCCTATTTAAAGTATTTTCTAAGAGATTTTATAAATTATATTAGAGATTGTTAATTTAATGCTTTTGCTAGAATGAGGATCAGTAATTTTTTAATAATTCACACCCTGAGTTCATAAAATTTTGGGATTTGGTATCCTTTAACTATATCCTATTTCTATGCTCTAATCAATTCTATAATTAGATCCTCAATATCAGTCTTTCAGTATTATTTCCAATTATCCAACACCTCCATTCACCTCCATTTATAAAGTGAAATCTAAGAGATAAACTTATCCGCTAAATTCTTAACATTTTAACTTAGTTTGCCCGTATCTTAGTATCTTAACACCATCGTTAGGACTTATTATGCTAATAAGCCCCATACAAATTTTAAAAATTTCCCTGAAATGTGTATAGATAAATTTCTGAAAAAAGTCTAATAACCTCAAAATTCATAAATCTCATAAATTCAGGAATCTTCTTTTCCACAAAAATGTTATCTTTTAAAAAAATAAGAATAAATTCCTTTCATATATGTTGAACTGCTTTTTTTCCCTATTGTGATTTGTTTTGTTTTGTTTTATTAAAACCTAGAGTTCCATTCTACAGGCATTAGTTTTTACTTGTAAATTTCAAAAAATTTTATAAATTATTTTTCTATTGTTTTTAAGTAATTCCCTCTTAAATTTTTTACTTCTAAATCTTATTCCAAAAAAAAAAAATTTATTTTGATTCATCGCATTTAATCATCCTTTAAAAATAAGCCTACCCAATTTCATGTTGAATGCGTTGTTCAGTTATTGTAATCTTAATTGGAATTTTATCATTTCAGTGATAACAAATTGTTCTATAAATACTAAGTCAAGCGTTTAAGTATTATAGAAATTTAATAATAATGGATGCTTTTTGAACCAAATCATTTTTAAGTATAATGTAATGCCCCTTGATTTAAAGAAATTTAATATTACGAATATGAAATCTGGTAATTTAAAAGATTTTGAGAATTCCACTTATAATCAAAATATTGTTAAATCTCTTCTCATAATACAAAGAACGAAGCTCTAATGGAAACACTCGGGTGATCTATAAAAAAAAAATGCAAATTGTTTTCAATATCTTCCTTGAAATCAAGCATTGCTTAAAAAATTTCAGATTTCTCTAAAAGTATGCAATTTGTACTTGCTAATTTTGTTAACTCACCCTCATTCTTTAATATCAAGAAGTTTATTATTATTATAGTTATCCTCCGTTTTATAATAAAATGGTATGTTCCCCTTTGACATAGGCATTATAACAGGACGAATTCGCTTTATATAAAAATATTTTATAAATAAATCTTACTTTTTACATTCTTTTTGGCGCGCCTATCAATTTTAAAAGTTTTAAACTGTTTGATATTAAATTTTCTGACTGTCTTACGAGAGAAGCCCTTTGCTTTACAGATCTTAAATATATATATATATATATATATTTGTATGTATTTAAAGAAAATATTCTTTGAAATGTAAAGTACTGGAAATGTGCATTTTTAAAAACTGTGACTCTAAATAATATCTTGTTTATTATTGGAATTTACAGTTATTTTCTTAAAATTTTATTTCCGGTATGGGTTGCAAAGGAATGTTAGAAATAAAACAAAAATAAATTACTAAAAATATTAGAAAAAGAAATTAAATTAAATAAACGTGCGGTAGGAAAGTAAAAATAAAAAAAAAGGGAAATGATAATAAATATTTTAATTAAAATATTTTTTTTGTTGAGAATGAAATAACAAGATTTGTTGTCTTTCAGGGAATTTTTAAAGATTCCCTACCATTTTGATTCTTTTCTCCTACCCCTAAAAGGAAATCTGAAAAAAAACCAAATAATTGTTCAATCAATCGTAAGGATTGGAATTTAATTAATCTAAACTTGATTTAATTTTTTACATTACCCTCTTTTTTTTAATTTCATTAAAGTTACCTAAAATATGTGAATTTAAATTCATATTAAATTTTTTGTTTTAAATTCCAGAATTATTTATCATAATACCAAAATGTTACCAATTAAATACATTATTAAAGTGCTTTTTTACCAACTCAAAATTTTATTTTTATTCGAATATTGAAAAATACTTGGATTGGTCATTTTAAATTATAATTAAAATATTTTTATGTAAAATATGAATTAAACTTGTTTAGTAGTTTCCGTTTCCTTTTTCCAATGAAATTCTAAACTAAAATATGCATACAAAATTATACAAATAACCAAATATTAAATTTTGAAATATTGAATTCTCGTTAAAATGTTGGACGAAAACATCAGTTTACAAAATCCATTTAAAAAATTCAAAATGAAAATTTGTAATCCGCATTTCCGTGTTACAAAATCAGAATAAATTTTCCCCAAAATATTTTTCATTGGTTTTTGTATTTTTTTTTTTTACAAATCAGAATTAAGCTCGTAAGGTAATTTTATATATATATATGTGTGACACGTATAAAACGTTTAAAAAATATTTATAAATGGAAATGATAATTTTATTTTAGTCACGTGGTGTTATGGTAATTACAAAAATAATTTTTTTTAAAAATTAATTTTTACCAAAATGACAAATCATATTTGCATATTTACGTCACATTTATAAAAAGAGGAAATCCTTAAAATTGAAATACCAATGTTGGTACAAAGGTAACTCAAAATTTTTAAATCTGTATGGTATATGTGCGAACCCTTAAGCGTCACTTATAGCTTTCATTGAAATGCATAATTCAGTTACAAATTTTTTTAAATTTAAAAAAAGAAGAAAATTTATGATTTTTTAGGTTAACAATTATTTTCCTGAAATGTTGATCAGTATTTTGCGTAATGAAACAATTGTTTCATTGATAGATGTTTCAGGTCGTCCCATTTCAGTTTATCATTTGAAAAACCCCTGAAATATTTCATTGTGTTTTTATATCAATCAAATTATACATTAATATAGCTATATTCACTCATACGAAAAAAAAGTTAATTATTTAAATGTAAAAAGCTATAACTGACGCCTTAATATTAGAATTAACAAAGTTAGGCAGAAACTGGATTTTCTGGCTATTTGATTTGTTTTTTTCATGAAATTTTGATTGTTGTATTGATTTTGAAAGAAAAATTATAGTGATCGTATAACATGTTATAAAATTTGTATTCACACTACGAAAATTTGATGTTTTGCTTAACTTTTTTATTTGTTTATAAATAAAAATTTTTGATTTAATGAAAATGATTAAGAAAATCATTCAAGACAATGATACTTAACGCCAAAAATACTTTAATAAATCGAAAAAAAAATCGATTATACCAAAAAATTTAACTACACAACTTTGAAAAATAACATGTTATACTAAATAACTAGTTATTATCATTTTATACTTGACACGTTTTTCTCATACAGTATTTGTAGTTAAAGGACATTATAACAACTATATAACAAGTTAACGCTGATAACATATTATAGACCCGTAGTGTGAATAGGGTATTATGTCCATTCTGATCATTTGTAAACATTGAAGATGGCTGAAAACGCAAATAAATATATTTTTTATACTTTCCATTTTTAGTTTTTTTAAATTCGATCTTAAAATGTCAAATTATTACGTACTATTATATATACTTGATTTTTAAAAATGATAATGAACACATTTTGACATTTTATTTGATTTTGTACTATATAATCAACTCGATTTTCCATAGAATGCCCAAGTATATCGTCCCTTTAAAATTTTTTTTAAATAATACTTTTAAATTGAAAAAAACTTTTTATATCAAAAAAGATTGTCGTGAAAAGTACATTTTTATTTAAATTTACTCACATTTGGTACGATTTTAATCTTACACAACAAAAACATATCATACAATTAATTTGTCATTTTATAAAACGTCAAAATTTGGAACTGCTGTATAGCCTAGACAGGACTCTATTTAAAATCATTCCATCCCAGTGAAAAGAAAATAAATTCTTTAATGACATCAACATTAATATTAATTATTATACAAATAATTTTAAGACACAACTTGCACCCAATGATTGTCTATTAAAAAATATTACATCAAAACTCAATAGGTACCGGACATTACGCGGTTAGAATCATTTGATATGATTGTTAAATATTTTTGCTACCTAATGTTTGTTGTAATAAATGAAGGTGAATTTAAATCCGTTAAAACTACATTTTCTACAAAAATATTAAATCATATAAGTGAATAGTGATTTATGATAAATCATACAAAAACAAACGAAACTATTACGGTTCATAACTTTTATTTTTCAATACCTAATAAAAATTTAATTAACATTTGCTTAAGGCTTAATATTTTTAGATTATGAAAATAATTTGATATTAGGTTTAAAGGGAAATTTAAATGAAGTTTTAAATTGTTAAATTTAAAATTTTGTTGTAATTATTTAAACAAAAATTTAAAATATTCATGAGTTAAATTAGTACTTCTGTACAGTGGTTAAACATGGATGACAGATACAAATAATAATAATCAAATATAGGTCTATATAAATAAGTGTCTTACAATAATTTGCAAAAAATTTTGAGCTAGGACAATCACAAAAACAGAATGAGTGGTCCGAAAGTATTTTACTAGTTTTTCAAAATGCCAAAAGGCTTTCTTTTTACATTTAAATACATCTAATTGGTTTTTTAAGTCCTTTAAAAGGCTCCGATGCTGCTCCTCAGCAATACAATTGGATAAAAAGCACCCAGTATGATTACAGATTAGAATTAATAAAAATCGTATAGGCTTTTATCCGAGACAAGTTGATTTCTTTGAAATTAGAACTTTTTGTAATTACTACTTACCATTATTATCAATAGAATTAATTCTTTAAAAATTTTTTTTTTGCCTTTCCCTCCCTCTGTTTCTGATTTGAATATTAATCAAGATTTTAAAACCAAATACACCTCATACATATACAAATTTAATTTTCAATATTAAGAATTTTAGTAAAAACTTTTCTAAAAATAAAAATCAAAGTCATCGCATTAATTAAAAACGTGTGGAAGAAAAAAGAAAACAAATAGATTCTGCATTTTTTCTCTCTTTCTAAAAATTGTAAAAAAGTTTTTTATTTTGATTAAAAACTAAAACAATATAAAAAAAAATTGTTCAAAGGTCTGTTTTCATTTTTCAATGTTGGGAACTTTTTTTTTAATTTGATGTTCGCTAATCATTAAACATCAAACAATTCACAAATAACCTATTTTAAAATATATCTAGACGGTTAATTAGTATTGTGAGACACTCTTATTAACTATAACCTAATTGTTATTAAAAAAAATCCTTTTTTTTTTCCTTTGCAGAACAGCCCTAAAAATTTATTTAGTATGGGGCTCTAGTCACTGATTAACAAAAGGGCTCAGATTGTTTTGATCTAGCAAAGCTTCCTAGATGGTATCTATTCTATTCGATCAACTATACTAATTTAATTCTTGTCTTAGGGACATAAGGCCTCCAGCTGACAAAGAGATCTTACAGGTTTTGCTGCAAATATTTAAATTTCTTAAAGTTTGATGTTTCAGTTTTTAGTTCTCGTTAGACTAATTGTGCCCTATATCATTCTAGAGGATTCTAGGTGAGACTATTGATGTTATACTTGTGGGTAGTTTTCCAGTCGTTTCAGCTATTTATTTTTACTTGCTGCGTCTGATTTGTTTGACTCTGGATTTCTCATCCGCCACCATTTAATAAATATAAGGTTCCTAAATATCCTATATCGGTTAGGATCCTTTGTTTGTATAACCCTTCTAAGAATATGATACTTCGTTGATTATGATCTATGGATTGTTGGATCTATAGTCTTACCTGGAAAGAATATGCGCAATATCATTCTCATACACTCATTAATGAAAATATTCATGTTGCATTTGAGACGTTCAGTGGGAAGTCCAGCTTTAATATAAATTCTAAATAAAGAAGGGCTGGTATATTTCTAACACGCTACTATAAAATATTCCTTCAATATGAATTCCACGTCCCTTCCGATTTTTCTTTTAAAAATCACATCTTTTCAAATAATTTTGTATGACTACTCACCACAGCAAAAACTGATAGCTTCAGGTGCGGTATTTTAACTTTTCTCATCTTTTCACTTTTTTTTCAATCAAGCTATATTTCACCCACAGCATTTTTATAAAATTAAAACTTTTCTAAAGTAAAAACTAGTCTAACTAATAAATCAATTCTTTTTAATTGTAAAATTCAAAGGCCTTCCCAATCACAACATTTGCTTCTGTTTTTGCTGTTGGAAAGTAAAAAAAATTACCATTGAATAGAAAAAAACTTTCAACTTTTTATTTAAAGCCACCTTTATCAACTACTTTAAAAACAAAAGGGAAAAACTTTTAAAAAAAATGGCGGAAAATAAAATAAAAAAGAATTTTATTTTATTTTACTTTCTTTTGTTTTCAAACACTTCATTTTCAGAATTCAAATGAATTTAAAACAAAAATATACCATTTTCTATATAAAAACTTGAGTACCTTCCTCTATCATTTTCTATTTATTTTAAATAGGGCAAGAAAAACTAAAATGATTCGTTAGAATTTTATAGAATAAATAGTTCTAGGAATCGTATAGAAAATCAAATAATTTTTATTTACTTGATAGTTTTCAAAAGAAAAATGGTTTAAAAAAAAACCTTTTCTGGAAATATTTAAGTTAAATAAAGCTTTAGACTATGGACTCGGAATTACAATCGAGTTGCTAGATATGCCTTGCCTATATCTTGTTTTATTTTAATTTAAACAAAGTTTTCAATACAGGTTCTCTTGAGGAAAGAGTTTTTGTACATATATAAGAAGTTTGAAAGGATAATTTTATGTGAAATAGATACAATCATATTATTTGATTTTAATAACACTGAAAATAAAAGGAAACTCCAAGAAAATCAAAACTTTAGAAATATCTCTGAAAACTTATAAATGCCCTACACCTAAAACTTAAATTTAAAAGCCAGCTAACACAAAATTGGTAATTCGGAGGCGCGTAACAGTTAACGAACCTCATTTCCAAATCATCTCAAATTAGTAGACACTAGACACATGGCTCTACTGGACACATGGTGGAATAGACACATGGCTCTATTTTATATTCATTTATTATCCCCGCCTTTATTTCGGCTTTAATAACCTACAGTATAAATTTCAGACAGCATCACGATTTTTTGATTTATTGCCCGAACGGATACACAAATACAAATCGCTAAATCGACTATCAACGGTCAAGAATATTCATAAATTTATTTATATATTTATATTTCGTTTACTTCCTTTTTGTGGTAACAACGCCGTACAAAAGTTAACTCCCCCTGTAACCTCCCTCCTTCTGGTCATCATAAAAAGAAACAAATTAGGGAAGAGACTTTATTAAAATTTCAGCCTAATGAAGCGTAGACAATTTTTTACCATACTCATATTGATTTCATCACTTCATGTGGTACTTATATACCCCCAACCCAACCACATTTGAATTTTTTTTACGATTTTGTTAAAATTTTAAATTTTTTTCAATTTGATTGTTTTAAATTTGTTGAAATAATTCCCAAGAGACTTCTATCTGATACCAAACGAAGAAACAAATTAAGTTAACAACAAATTAAAAGAAGTTTGTTTTTCAAATCTCTTGAGAATCTGGAATCTCATTGTAGGAAATAATAAAATTTTTTGTAATCTGAACTATTTATAGTTTTTGTAAGAAATAAATTTTAAAGCCCATTGAAATACAATAAAACTTTGTTTATTTTTATATTTTCTTTTAAAATGATTTTGGAAGAATCCAACGAAATTTTTAGGCTTGTCAGGTTTACCATATTTAAGAGTAATGGATTTAAGAAAAGTCTTTCTTAAGACTCTTACTTCTTACATCCTAAAAATATGCAAATAATTTATTTATATGTAATTCACAACAAATTTCATAACTTAATACGGAGTCAAGCCGATAGCTCTGAATTGGTGCAATATATATTTTATATAATTTAAATTATATTCAATATAATATAATAATAATAGTATTAATAGTATTAAGTCCTGGGCGACCTGGTGTACTAACTAAGACAATCGAACCTACCCCAGCGTGATAGTAGGTTTTCAAGGAAACATTCTGATATTATTGCTAATTCTGATAATATACTAAAATTATAACATTAAAGCCCAGGCCCAAAATGTCCTTTGATTAAAGGGACCGAAGGCCTTAATACTATTAGCGCAATTTATTAAAAACAATTTTATTTATAACTAGCAATTTATTAATACCCGATGAGCGTTGCTGCGCTTCTTAATGGGAGTTGGTGCAAAAAGTTAACACAAAAATTACACATAGTGTAAAGTTAATTTTAAAATGTATTAAAGCAATTTTTTTAAAATGGGTTTTCTTGTATTATTCTAGTAATTTTTTAAACTTTCTGTAATTTAAAGAATTACTAATTAATTTTCAAAATTGGATGTAATTTACTTTTTTTTTTGAGATTTTTTGTTTGACCAATCGTGGGACCAAATGAGTTTCCAAACACCAAGCCTGATAGCAGACTCAACTCCATTTTCAAGGTGCGTTTTTAACCCTTTCTAATTTAAAGTAAAGTAACAAAAAAATTTAAAAAATTACACTGTGCCGCAACAGGTTAACGGAACTGCAAATCAAAATATTTTTTGGACAATCGGGCCGGCATATGTTAACAAATTACAACTGTGTTAATAGATTTAACTCCATTCTCAAAACATAACGCGTACACAAAATTTGAAGAAATTCAGTCAAACCGTTTTTAATATAGAGTAAAGTAACGTAAAAGCCTATAAAAAGCTGTTGGGCCTGAATGGGTTAACGGAGATCAACAAAATTTTTTTTGAAGCTTTCTTTTTAGCCAAAGCAGTATTTCGTAAGATCGGACAAAATTGGGACCAAAAATTTTTTTTGACCAACCATCGGGCCAAGATGGATTAACAAATTCCAAAACTGTTAAAAGTGTCAACTCAATTCTGAAGAAGCATCACGTATACAAAATTTGATGTCAATCGGTCAAACCATTTTCATTCTAAACCAAAATTTAAATACTTGTACAACAACCCCAACTTGGCGGTGCGGTAGAGAAAAATATTTAGCCAATACACAAATTTTCATGATAATCGGCTAAGCAGTTTAAGAGTCTATTATTCGCTACATACAAATCAAACAAACTTCGCTTTTATATATATAGATTATTGATTTTTATTAATTTTTTGTAATTTTTTCACTTTTAAATCTTCACGTTCCTCTAATTTATAAAAAATAATCAATCTTCCTGCCATAATTGAAGCTTTATTCCTCTTAAATTGTTTCGATTTATTTCTACACTTTCTATATTTACTTAATAGATTATAATCCTTTAGTAAAAATTATGCAAAACCTATTTTTTAAAATTCCTTACAGAATTCCTACAAAAAATTTCCAATTCCAAACGATTTTTGATTTTCTGGTACTTTGGGTAAATAAAAAATTGAAAATTTTTTTAACATTTTAACTACGGTGCCTAAACATAATGGGATTCAATTTAATAGTAACAGTAATTTAATGATAACAAAATATCTTTTTAACCGTGATTCTAAAACAACAAAGAAACAAAAACGTAGAGCTACAATTTCTAAAAGATGTTTGTTATATATATACATATATATATATATACATTATTCTATATAGGCATGACTTTTGTTTTGTGTATTTGGGGTAAAAAAAATTTAAATTTGTTTTAAATTCACTACTGCGTGTTCTGAATTTTTTTTACAAAATAATATGGAAGAAGTTCTTCAAATCTTATAATTTTCTTATCTTTATTTTGATAATCTACGTTTTTATTTTGTAAATATTTTGTAAAATTGTATAACACTTTTATTTATACATAAAATAATATAAAGCCTACTAAAATAAACTACCATATGTAACAGATGTTACCAAACTTTTTTTTATTTTATTGAAAAAAAAGAAGGAGTTGTTGAATTGAGGTTCTTCGCAACTGTTTTAAAACTTATGTTGAGTTGATTAATTAAAAAATACTGTATTTAATATCCAAGCTTTAAAAAAATGCGAAATAAACGAGGAATCCCGATCTTATTTTTAAAAGAAAAAATTAATTGTAAAAATATTGAATATTTTTTTAAAACTCTTTTTGGGATAGAATATTTTTTGAACCTGGTCTTGGAACTAAATCTTGAACGCAGAGCTTATAAGTTTATAAGTAAGATATCAGTAAATTGTGTACTACGAAGATTTGAATGGATTGAATTTTTTGATTGGAATGGTACATAAGATTTGAAGATTTAAATCCCATACTTAGTTACAAAGTTAGAGTAATACGCTCTTACAAAAGCTGTGTTGATTCATCAAGGTCCATGTCAAAGATTAAAAATAAAACAACGTGGGTCACTCAAATAAAAAAGATTTTATTTTGAATGTTGGCTTAGTTTTAAGAATTCATATATGTCAAATGTCATATATCAAATGTCAAATATCAAATGTGGAGTGTCAAATATGAAATTTGCATTCTAGATTTGTTTATGGAATGTTTTATTTATTTAAAAGTAAAATTTTAACTATATTTATATATAATTATATTTTATTTATATAATAAATCATGTCTGCACCATCTTTTGCAATTAATGTAAATTTTTTAATACAGATCAAAGATCCGGACGAACACATAAGTAACTAAGTTATTTTGTTGTGTTATAAAGCTAATCTTGATCTGGAACCCAAAAAAATAAACACAGCTAAAAATTCAATTAAAAGGTGATTTTCAAGATTTTTTAGTTTTTCTAGATTTTTTAGATTTTCTAGGATTTCACAGTTTTAACGAATAGACTAACCTAATTTAATTATATTATTCATACGTACAATACACTTTGAGAACCACTGTTTATCTTGGGTAAATTCTTTACAAGCAGATCATAATCAGTTTATTACTATTATTTAATCTTTTTTAAAAAATTCAAACCACCAAAATTTTTCCCGCCATTTTTATTAAATTTTACACATTTTTCTAAGCCTATTGAACTCATCCTCAGAATAAATATTATGAATTCACTTTTGTCTTAAAAATGCTTTGATATGCTATTTTATTTTAATTAACCCAACATAAGGTTTTATCTTTTTTAAATATGACTTTTGAATAAATAATGTGGTCTTTAAAAAGAGTTACAAGGGAAGAGACACTATATAAAATGCATTACAAATTGAAAAGTTATACTTTTCCAATAGTAAAAAATTATTCGTAACTGAATCATTTGTTTATATAATGAAGGTATAAAATTGATTATTTAATGGTATTTAAAATTGTTAACAATAGTTGAATAAAATATAAAATACACTTTGAAACATAAATGAAATTTTTAAAAAGACGAAAGTTCTACGAGATCGTTTAGAAAATAATGTAACTTATAAAGAATTTATACAGGAGTGTAATTAATATCCAAGTTTTAATTATTTTTCAAGAGGCTGTGGGGGAGGGGGGGAGGTGTTAGATATAGACTCAAAGGTATGAATTGGATCAGAATCGAAAAGTAAATCGATTTAGTTATGTATGTCGGTCCGTCCGTCCCCACGATAACTCAAAAATTAAAAGAGTTGGTGTTTGAAATTTTCACAAATTCGTTTCTATGCAATAGGTATCATCGCTAGTGAAATCCAGCCATTTCTGTCCACGGGTTCGAGTTCGAAACAACTTCTTTTTTTATATAAGCATTACTCTACACTCAATAAAGCTGGGCTTCTAAAATTTTTGCCAAAAATAGTTTAGTTTAATGGCCAAAGTTTGCGCAAAATTTGTTTGGTCTACTGCCGTGGATTCGGGTAGCTGCCATACAACTCCTTCTTTTATATGAGCATTATTCTACACTTAATGAAGCTGGGTGTCTGAAATTTTGTCAAAGAAATTTAGTTTTATGTCCAAAGTTTGTGCAAAATTTTCTTTTGCTAATAACTGGAAGCCTAATAAGTTGTGTATTTAAAATGTAGCCAAAAGTAATTAAACGGATGATGTAATGTTTATATTACGGTCATACGGTTATCCCAGAGCTGACACAGTCTACTCTACTACATTCTTCCTCGTTTTAATTCAAAAACTGTTATCAACCCATTGTCAACCTTTAACATTTTAAAAATCCACGAGTTTTTTAATCAAATTTAGAACAATACTTTGATTTTGGTTTTTTTCAATCCCTTTTGCGTTCTTTTGTTAAATTTTTAAATATTTTAAGGAAACCTTTATATACGTTCATTATTTTTCATTGTTCTTCACCTTTGGTGTAATTGAAATTAAAAAAACAAATAAAATTCACCTTTTAGTTAATTTTTACCTTAAACCTTCTTTTCATTTTTTGTTCCCCATTTTCAGTTGAATTACATTTACACATACAATCACACCTATGCAAATAAAAAACTCTGATAAGGATTACAGTTTATTTAAATAATATTTCGTGACGGATATACAAATGATGACGTGAATTTCAAATAAAAATTAAATAAATGAAAAACTGGATTTCTTTGTTTTCGTGATTTGATTAAAATAATCACCAAAAATTCTGTATTTAAAATTTTAAATAAATAAAAAAAAAGGTTTGAAATAATGAAATTATTTAATCAAAAAAGAATAATTAAAGAAAAATTAATTAATTGGGTTGTTTTATATTCAAACAATCTATTGTGAATTGACTTTTAATAATTGTGAGTCATGGCCAACAATTTTGATAGTCATGGCTTGCTGAATGAATGACTGAATACTTGAGTGGCCGTTTATTAATTTATAAATCAGGCGCTCTCGAATGACTTTTGGAAGCTTTTGCTAAAAGCAACTCCAAATAATGTGATAAAGCTTTGGTATCCTTTTAATCCAAAAATTAAAGAGAAATACACAGGAACTAACAGTAGTGTTAGAATAGTGATTTTTCAAATTTAATATTTTTCAAAGTGCATAAACGATGTAAAATGGCGGGACAACATAAAAAAACCAAGTTTATTTTATGGGAAAATATTTTTTTTTTTGGAAATGAAACAATTAAAAATTTATAATGCTCACAGTTTATTTAAGGTATTTAATTTTATGAATAATAAGAATCCAGCTTGTTAAACAAATAATAAAATCCGTGAATATTAATTGTTATGAATAAAATTTTAAAATTTATTTAAAAAAATTTTCTTTGGAAAAAAAAAACATTTCCACAAGAAAATATAAAATATAGATACAAACCTGAAATTAACCACTAAAAAAATTTCAATTAATTTAATTTAAAATTTAAAATTGAATATTTTAGAATCAGTAAATATTTAATTTGGGAAATTTAATTTTTTAATTTGATAAAGTCATGATTCATGACACTTTAATTTTTGTATTATATTGCTTCATTACTGATTAATTAAATTTAAAGTAAGCCTTGCTGTGTTCGTAATATAGGATATTAATTCTACCAAAAAATTACATTAGAGTGTGTTTCTTTTGTGCACGAATTTATTTTTAAAAAATGTATTGTGCTTTAAAAATTTTTAAAAACTCTTTATAAAAAAATATCTTTAGATAGGGTGGCGCAAAACGAACGAGAATGTTTAATAACTTTTTAAATTTATTTGCATTTTTTATTTGTTTTTCAGAATTTTGTGAAGAAAAATTGGGGAATTGTAAACAACAGAACAGCGATCAAAAATTACGAAAAGTTATGAAAAATATAAAAAATCTAAGACGTTTCTACATGTTATTAAGGGTGGCACAAAATAACCGATATGGTTTGAATGTTTAATATCTTTTTAAAGTTATTTATATTTTTTATTTTTATTTCAGCATTTTGTGAAGAAAACTTGGGGAACTGGAAATGGAACAATACACAACCGAACAGCGATAAAAAATTACGAAAAATTGTGGAAAATGTATTGGAAACAGCACAAATGTGCGAAGCCAAAAATGGTCACCACTTGCGGGATATAATTTTTTTACTTAAGCTAAAAATATTCCCCAATAATATACTGTATAACAAAAAATAATAATAATAATTAACCATTAAATAAAAAAGTTATTAAAAATTCAAACCATATCGGTCGTTTTGCGCCACCCTGTATTATAGCTTTTTAAATATTGTTTTAAAAGATGAACTTCATGAATTACAAGGTAATGAATATGAGTCTTAATTTTTAAATTACAATGATCTTCCATCAAAAGATTACCATATAATTTACAAGATATTATAAATTTATCAAATATTCAAATCAAATTTAAACACAAACGAGGAAGAGTGTGGTAGAGTAGACTGTGTCAACTCTGGGATACCCGTATGACCGTAACATATACATTATATCATCCGGTTAATTACTTTTGGCAAAATTTCAAACATTCAGCTGTATTAGGTGTAGAGTAATGCTCATATAAAAGAAGGAGTTGTATGGCAGCTACTCGAACCCTTTGCAGTAGAACAACAAAATTTTGCAGTAACTTTGGCCATTACACTAAACTATTTTTGGCAAAATTTCAGACACCCAGCTTCATTAGGTGTAGTGTAATACTCATATAAAAGAAGAAGTTGTATGGCAGCTACCCGAACCCTCTGCAGTAGACCAACAAAATTTTGCAGTAACTTGGCCATTACACTAAACTATTTTTAGCAAAATTTCAGACACCCAGCTTTAGTAGGTATAGAGTAATACTCATATAAAATAGGAAGTTGTATGGCAGCTACTCGAACCCACTGCAGTACACCAACCAAGTTTTGCAGAAACTTTGGCCATACTAAACTACTTTTGCCAAAATTTCAGACACGTAGCTGTAATAGGTGCAGAGAAATACTCATATAAAAACAGAAGTTGTATGGCAGCTACCCGAACCCATGGTCTAAAATAGCTGGATTTAAATAGCGATGACGGCTATTGCAAAAAAATGAATTTGCGAAAATTTCAAGATTCTAGCTCCTTTAGTTTTTGAGTTATCGTGCGGACGGACGGACGGACGGACGGACATACATAGCTAAATCGATTTATTTTTCGATTCTGATCCGATCCATACACTTGAGTCTATATCTACCCCCCCTCCTTCTCTGCGTCACAAACGTAATGGCAAATTTATTATACCCTTTGATTATATAGTCATACGGGTATAAAAACTTTTATCACATCAGGATTTCAAATAATCCTAAAAGTATGCAATTTTATGTTCTTGATTTTATTTTGAATTTTTCGCTCCCATGTCATATTTAAATTGCGGGTCTCGTTTACATACTGGTTAAACACATAGAAAATTAACCGAAAGAGTATTAGTCCCGAAATGCCTAACACGTTCTGTACGAGTCATTAAATCTCGTATAGGTTACAAAAAATTTTAAATTGAAGGATCCCTTGACTCTCTCTTAACAAATTCCGTTGCAACCAACTATAATAATAAATGATATAAACAAAATAAATAATTAAAAATTAATAATAATATCTATATAATATATATTCTTATTATATATCTTATCATCCTGATAACCGATATACTGATATTTTGTTAATTAATTAATAAATATAACTTATATAAAATCTAACGCAGTCGTCAACGTTAAATTAATTCAAAAGAAATGAAAAATTAAATTCATTAAATAAATAATAACAATTATTTAAATCAAATATAAATTTTTTTATTTTATTTCATGAATTTCATCTATTTTAAAATATAAAAAATTTCAATTCTTTTTCCCCCGAATATTTGGAATAAATTTTCCACTGCCATTTATTTATTATTTATTTTTGTTGATCATTTTACTATATTTAACTCTTACTTTGTGTCTTTTCAATACTATATATATACCAGACCATATACAAGAATGCTATTATTTACACAAAAATATTTAATTACAATCTTCTGGTAGTGAACACAAAAAGCCAGACTATTAGCAGCCTATGATAGCGTCAGAGGATTCAAAAAAAAAACAAGAAGAAAATGATAATTATACAGTGAAACATTAAGTTAGTAGACCGTTAAGACTAAAAGGAACAACAAAAATAATTTTAAAATGTCAAAAGTCCTTTTTTTACTACCCTTTTCTACTGGGAAAATGAAGTCCCAATTATTCTTCTCTTGTTTTTGTTTAACTTTTTTGTTGGAAAGTTTAAGAGTTAAGTTGAAGAAAAGGCTTTTCTACAAAATGGAAAAATATTTTAGATGTTAATATATATAAAATTTTTATAAAAAAATGTCCAAAATATAAATGACCTTTTTTTGTCTTCAGTTATTTTTAAATATTTCATAATAATTATACTGCCTTTTATTATAAATCTTGTCTTCTTACAATTAATGAGAAGAACTGTTTAAATTAAGATTTAAATAAATGGAATAGAAATAGGCATAGGGAAGGGAAAGGAAAGATATATAAAAAAAATTCTTTTAGAAAATAAATTTACCAATCAAAGTGGTTTCCATATGAAAGTCAATATTATATCATTTTTAGAATTAGGATATTCGACAGCTTTTTTAAACCTCTCATAATTAATCTCATCCTAGCACTAAAAGTGGTTTAATTAATTTAACCTTGTGTACCCCTCTCGTATCCGCCTTCAAGACATCTCTGTTGAAGTTACTCCCTGCTGTTTTTCCTTATAACCTGGTTACTATAGTGATATTGCATTGTGACATTCTTAAGGTTATCAATATAAAATTCAGTTTATACGTGTATAAACAAGTAATGGAAAAACGCAGTTAGTGATGCAACCATGTTAGTAATACTCTGCAACTGACAAATTCAATTGACTGTTATACGAACTCCAGGATTAAGAAAATAGGACAAAACAACCTAAATTTCAATTTTTTAATATTTTTTAAATTATGTTGAATGGAAGATACTTCAATTGACCCAAAGGAAATAGAAAGAAACTTTTGTTCACCAAATTGGGAATTTCAAACTTTATAGTACAAGTTTCAAGATTTTCTTTGCTAAATCTATTCAGGAGGTCACTCTGACCAAAGTTATATTTTCCATATCTAGCTTGCCCCTTTTCGGTGATTAAAACACCATACCCAGGTTAATATAACCCTATACCTATTTTAGGTTTAAGGTATTAAAATTTCTCAAAGTCTAGTCTATCGTCATTATGGTAAAATTCATATAAGATATTAAACCTAATTCTATAATATAATGATTCCAAACAATTTTTATTCAAAAACATTTGTAATTAGATTCTGTCTAATTTTGGAAGTTTAAATTTTGGTCTAATTTTTCAATGAAACTTCCATAACATGATACATACCCATCATAAGTATAGCTTATTTTTACTGTAATAAAAAACCGATCAAAAATTGAAATTTTTAGTGAACCAAAATTAAATTGTTTTGTTCTTTGTTCAATCTGCAGCAATCCTTAGTGGTACCAGACAGAGAATTTAATACAGTCAACTTCTAAAAATTCTTTCAACTCACAAAACCATTTATATAAAAAATTGAAGAAATGGTTACATTTCTGGAAAATTACCACAAATAAAGTACATTAAGTATATAATATCAATAACATCATTTCATATCATAAGTTATTTAAAAAATTTAATTTTTAGAAAATATATTTTCCTAAAAATGTAATTGATTTTTATAAAAGTCTAACTTTCAATTGTTCTACAGAATTATCTTTAAATTTACAATGTGACTATATATCTTTAAATTCCGACGCATAATTAACGATCGAATGATCGATTGCATTCTAAATATATTAATTATACTCTAATCTAATATAATATTTATATAATATCTAATACTAATTACTAATATAATTTTATTCACCACCTGACTGACAATTATACTCCATCGACTGCAAGCCCACCTAGAAAAGCATAAAGAAACGAATTTTCACCTATTCCTTAATAATAACACACTAATTAACTGTTTCTTTGAATGCTTTCAGTGTTGTGTTAATTACTGATGGGCTAGATTCAGTTGTAAAAGTACAACACATGAAATATTCATATTATTCATTTTCTATATTATAAACTTCTTTTAAAACTAAAAATTTACACTGCATATATAAAAATTCTAAAACAAAAATAACGCAATTTTATTTATTTTTAAAATTTCCTTTTTTTTTCTTTTTTTGGATAAATATACATGTATATTTAATGCATTTAGTTCCATGTTTCATTTATTTCTTTTTATTTTTTTTTTATTTTCCATTTTAACTTAATTAAAACTCATAAAATTCAAAAATTCATATTCTGCCAAAAAATATATTTTAAAATTTACATTTTTATTTTTTATATAAATATTTTCGCTCTAATTCCCAACTGACTACAATAGAATAATAATTGAAACTGTTTTTCTATAGTGCTATATATATACCATTTTCATTCCTTATACATTTTGAATTGATATTTTTTTTTGGTACAATTTCTTTCAGTTCATGACTGCATTTCTAGTGTGTTTCATAGAATCTATTTTTAGGTTTTTTTATTTTTAAGGACACTTTAAAATAATTTCATAAATTTTTATTTTTTTTTAAATATTCAAAAATATATATTTATATTTAAAAGTATATATATAAAACAAATTGGAGCCAAAATAAAGCATTGTAGGATACTATATAGTATCTAGTACAATTAAATTTGAAATAAACTTTATATAATATAAAAAGTTCAATAACTGAACAATTTGCAACTAAACATTATACAAAAATAAATGAAAGAATAGTTTTTTAATAAAAATTTAAAAATATTTAATTATCTTGGAAAAATTAATTGTGCTGTACTTTGAAAAAATATATAAGTAAAATGAAAGTTCACTAAACCTTATTTGATCATTTTTAAACAATAAAATCTTTTGAATCTAAAGAATCATCATTTTAAGCATCTCCTTTACTTCCTTTATTCTTACTTCTAAGCTATTAAATATCTTAATCAGTTATGGACTTTGATGCGCCTATTCTGACGACCAAAGGAATAGTTTTAAGTGAGGAAAAGCCTTATACTCTTAAGGAGATTCAAGTTTTTTTAAATTCATTTGAAAGATCTTCCTTAAAAATCGAAAGATCCAATTTATTATTTCATTATTTATAAATTTTTCAAAACTACTTTCTTGTGTAAAAAGTTGGTGAAGCCAATCAATGAACCCCTAAATACGTCAGTTAACGAAGCTTAATGGAATGGAAACTGGTAATGGAATTAATTAAGTCTTAAACCTTTGGAAAAAACACGAAATTTCAAGAATCTGAACTTGATAATTCTTATCATATAATGAGAAGAATTAATTAAAACTTTTAGTAGACACTCGTAGTTCTCTTGTGATTCTCTCCAATTAACTAATTCAAAAAAAACGGACTTGAAAATATATATTTCTCTACAGTCTTCTGGTTTGGCTTCATAAAATAGTTTTTTCTTTTTTTTCCTAAGGGAGGAAAAAACCTTCAAAAGGCACCTGGTAACCCAATCCCCCAGGTAGTGTGAGATTTTTACTACACTAAAACAACCTATGACGTAGTGCTCAGAAGGTCGGCCATTTAAACGAAGAACTCACCCTGTTTCACAGTTATTAAAAAAATATAATTTATAATTTATGCTATAATAGGCCTCTACATTTCAAATTAGAAATAGGGGTTAAGCTACCTGCTGCAATTATGTTCACTAGTACTCGATAAACAAATAATAATTCGTTATAAATTGATGCTGTGCTTAGTGATGCTTTGGTACACAATCAAATAAACATTTAATTATTTAATAGATCAGCTAAATATTATATTAACCAATTAAAAAAAAATATAGAAAAGTTTAAAAAAAAAACTTTGCACTAATTGTATTTCAAACTCTAAAAAACTATTCAGCATTAGTTTTTATGAATAACTTTCGTGGATTCATATAATTCAATTAAATTAAATTTTTAAAAACATAACATGTCTGTAAAAATAATTTCGTTAATTCTAAATATTATTTTATATTTTATTAGATAAAAAAAATATTAATTGAATTAAATTTAGCTGTATTTTAAAACAAATTAAAATGAAAAATTTTTTATACCACTCAAGAAAAGTTTCACATTTGTGAATCATTCAGCAAAATTTTATACCCGCACGATTATAAGTCAAAAGGATATACTAAATTTGCCATTACGTTTGTGATACAGAGGAGGAGCGGGTGGTGTGGGTAGATATAGACTCAAAGGTATGGATTGGATCGGAATCAAAAAAGAAATCGAATTAGCTATCTATGTCCATTCGTCCGTCTCCACGTTAACTCCACGGAACTAGGACTTTGAAATTTTCAGAAATTCGTTTTTATTCAATAGTCGTCATCGCTATCGAACTCCAGCCACTTTTCTCCGCGGGTTGGTGTACCTGCTATACAATTTCTTCTTTTATATCAGCTTTACTCTGTACCTAATAAAGGTGGATATTTAAAATTTCGCCAATAATAGTTAAGTTTAATGGCCAACGTCTGATTAAAATAAAGTTGTTGTATTATGAAAGGTTCGAAGAGCTGCCTTTCAACTTGTGGACGATTATTAATTTCTAAACGAATGCTATAAGACACTTTCTATTTTAATGCTTTGTTTCATTTAAATGTACGTATTACATTTTCCTGGGTTACAATATTGATTTGTTATTTCTTTTGACTATATTTCATTTGCCTGTATTATCGTTTGACCGTTAAATTTCAAGAAATATTTTGATAAAATAAAATACAATACAGTCGAATACATTCAATTTGCAAATTATATAGTCAATTGACCTAACGGGTTATTGATATAGTGTCAATTGAGACATCGTCTTAAAAAATTATTGGTTAACATTAATTATTTAAAGATATTCAAAGGAACCTCTTAAACCAAAGATCACAATGTGAATGCATCATATATCAAAATACTTAAGAACTAGGAAGAAATTGACCAATGTACTAAATAAAAGAAACATTCGAGATACAGAACTTAATAAAAAAATGAAGTTGCATGAAAATTATTCGAACATCTTTGACTAAACAGATACTCAGCCTTATTAAACATAAATCTGACTCGATCCGCTGAGCTCAATTTCAATTGTTATTGTATACAATATAAAAATGAATTCGTGAACTTAGAACTGTCGCTCCTTCGGGTAAATCAACCTAAATCAACCTGCAGAAATGCATTTAAATAAAAATCATACGCAATAATCACTACCAGATTTGATCCTTTATCACCTCAAGTAAGTACATTTTAACCCCAAGTAAATTTAAATAAACTTATGGAATAGAACTTTTCATTACCGGAACAGATATCAGATTTTACTCATTTTCTTAAAAAGTTCTAACAAATAACATTAATCTGATTTAATTTACTCTTCATTGATTTTATTTTATAGATATTTACTTTAAGTTTTTTTATACACGTGCATACATATGTACATATGTATATGGATCGGGTATATTAAAATTGTTCCTCCGTTTGTAACGCATCGATCTACACGAGCTAGATATAGTGCCAAGGGTATGTATCAGATCAGCATCGAAAAGTGAATTGATGTAGCTATTTGCGTCTGTCCGTCCGTCAGTGTGTCAGCACGATAACTCAAAAACTAAAAGATCAAGAGTTTTGAAATTCACACGAAGTCATTTTTAGACAATTTCTAGGTTCCCTATTATTTTTGGTTAAAATCGGGCCAAGGCTTCGGGGAGCTGCCATACAACTTCTTTGCACCAATATGAAGTTTTTCAAAACTAATTATACTACGAGGATGAAAATTTCACAGTGTTTGTTATATAATAGAACAACCATCTATATAAAGTTTCAAAATGTTACGGCCCCATTTTCGGGCAGCAGCCATACAAAGTTGTTAATTCGATAACTGTGAATCTAATGAAGCTGGTAACGAGGTTAAAATTAAAACTGGGCAGGTAAGTAATAGGGCAAGTTACTTGGCAAAGTTGAACATCACTCGAACCAACTTTTAAGGTGGGCAAAAGTTTTTTTTTTATGGTTTTTTTTTCTAAGCAAAAATGATGGGTTGGGATGAGTTAAATTTTTTTGACTATTTTACTGTTTTATTTTGTAATATATGTAATAGCATAAGGGAAATAAATAACGATTTATTTTATTTTATACATCATAGTAAGTATGCACGGGTATCTAAAAATTGAAAAGGGCAACTGTAATCTTCCTCCTTTTTATTACAAATTAACTTGATATAAGTTTCACTTAATTTAAAATTAAAATCTGTTTTATTTGTTTGTTTATGTTTTTATTTTATAGAATATTTTCTCTGTAATTTTCAGTTTCAGAAAAATTTCCTAGATAAATTTCAGAAAACAAAATTAATACGGATGAATGATTGATTTTTAAAAAGTTTTGTGGTTGTTTTTATATATATATATATATACATATATATAATGAAACTTTTTATTTATTTTACAAATTAATTTGATTTAAAAGTTTTTTTTTTTGGAACATGGGAAAAACTTATATAAATAAAAGTTAAAAAATCATAAATTGTTTGTATTTAGGTTACAATTATTTAAAAAATTAGTAATTTTTCGCGAAAATAAGTTTAAGTGTTCAATATTATTACTTTGCTATATACTTAGATCCGATTATTATATGTAAATTATTAGATGTCAAGAGCAGTTCGAAATAATTTTCTTTTTTTTAAACAAAGTTATTCTAAGACATTTAGAATACACCTTTTTGGTTTTTTGGGTTAGATTAATTTATAAGTCAGAGACTTCACCTCTCTTCAAGCAATATAAGTGCGTTAAGGATACAAACTATATAATGTTGAGTTCGTCTTCAACCTTCGTTGAAACAACACTGATTTCGGTTTTAATAAGAATTAAGAATTTTACTTTTTTTAAATTCAATTAATTAAATAAAAATTTTAATACTTAACTTAATTTTTGTTTATCTCGTTTAGTTTAAAATTATAAAATAAAAATTTTTTTTCTTTTAAATTTGCCTTTAAAAGTGTTTTAAAATGTTGTAGTTATTTTTTATTTTATTTCAATTTTTGGTTTGGACCACATTGCCACACTTTCAATGGCGGGAATTCTTATATAAGTACCTATCACTTTTTATTTTAATTTTAGGATTTATTTTAATTTATTATTGTAAATAATTGTAGGATTTATTTTATTTTTTATAAATTTTTAATGTCACGCGCGAGTTTGTTTTGTTTATATTAAATTAAAATAAGTTTTTTTTTTGAAAATAATATTTATTTTAATTTTCTCCTAGTGGTAAACAAAACAATATATCCATCTCTCTCCTTCCCATGGATAGATGTTAATGTCTCAAAAAACTCTCACTACTCTCAATATACCTTAAAAACAACACCGTAGTAATTTAATTAATAAATTCTGATGGTATTTATTCAATTACATTAATAATAAATTTTTTGTACATAATTCTTTTGCATTGCTACAATTACAAATGTTATTTTATTTGTAATTAGATGTAATTGTATATATGTTTTATTTTGATTGAGTTTTAGTTTGTACCTATTACAATAAGGACACATATAGTTTCTATATCGTGTAAGTTAAAAACTGTTGGACGGAGTTATAAACCGATCTCTCGCTCGAAGTTAGACATAGGTTGAATTAACCATACATAATTAAACGTTTTGTTTTTAATTTTAAATTTCTAATTTTATTTTTTTTTTTTGTTTTTCTCTAATCTTTCAAATTTCTAACAAAATTATCAACTTTAACGTTAATTTTTGTAATATTCGCGGTTTACAAACGAACTTCCATGCCGTTGAAGGTCATCTAAATTCAGTTAAACCGGCAATCCTTGCTCAACGTTAAACTCAAGTTTGTGGTCACAATGTTAACTTCGATATTAACGGCTACTCACTTATTTCACATTTCAGTCCAAGAAGAGTCATCGCCAAATAAAAAAAGATATTGCTTTCAACAATCTTGTCAAATATAAATCTACTAATCTAACTTTTAATTACGTTTGGGTCAAAATCCATGTTGGGTCAAAAGGCATATTATACATTTTTGTTTTCTATACAGATTAATCAATTCAAATGAATAGGAAACTGTTATGGAAACCTTTCAAACCAGATCAATGAAATTCTCGATTGTTATCCTGAAACTGAAATTGTTCTGGCGGGGGATTTTAATGTTCATAACAAAGACTGGTTTCATTTTTCCAGTAGCTGGAAAAGTACACTAGAATTCCTAACCGTGCTGATTAAGAAGGTAACCTCTTCGATCTGTTTCTAACCATACATCCTGAAATGTATGTGGTTTCTTCCAGGAAAGCTTGGTGTTCAACCAAAGTATTAGTATAGCACTATATAAGTGAGTGACGAACATTTTAAATAGGTAACTATAAAATTAAATTTTAAATCTATACTTTGTTTAACTAATAAAAAAGATATCAAATTATATTTTATATTATTTCAAAAAAAATAAATTTTATTGTATAATTTTTTTCTTCAATTCTTCCTATGTTAAAAACTTTCTTTTCAATAGTTTTATAAAAAAAATTAGACATTTTTCATCATACTTATTCAGAAACTTGGATCATCATTATCACCACCACTATAATGATAGTAAAAACTTTACTAATTATTAAAATAAGTAATTAAAAACTAAGAAAAGAAAAATTTTAAAAGAAAATTGTGGTTTGAGGAAATGGAAAAGATAGTAACAGCAAAGAGCAGCATACTAATGAATAAAAGTGTCCTAATGAACGACAAAACAATATCAGAGCAGAAGGATAAAATTAACTATATAATACAACTGAGGATCCAATTATTAAACATTTGAATAAAAAATTAAGGGTTTTAAAATTGCGTATTTCCAAGACTACACAATATTTTATACTGAGTTTTATCAATTTTTTACATAAAAAAAATTGATAATATTATTGATTTATTTCATAAACTTATTAATATTATATTTAGAATATGTATAAACCCAACCTGTTAACATGTGTCGAAATATAATGTTAGTGCTTCAATGTTAATGTTTAATCTTGGAAATAAATTCACAGATATCTAATGTTACTACAGTTTTTAAAAATAGAAAATTATTAATTTTTAAGTTCAAATAGCTCTTGAATCGGGAAGGCTGAATTAATTTAAAATTCAAACAGAAGTTCAAATTATGTAAGAAGATTAATTTTATTGTTTTAACGACTCTTGATTACAATGTTTTTTTTTCAAACTAAATCTCAACTAAGTTTCGCTCTAATATACTTTCACTATTATATAAATATTGCGTTGAGGTTTAAATTAATAAATGCGCTTATATATTTACTAAAGATAACATAACTTAAAAATGCATAAAAGTTAATATATAAACCAGTAGCGTAAAGTCCTTATGTACAAGGGGTTCACTGCACACTTTTTTAATATTATAAACTAAACGAATAATATGAATTAGAGACGATAAAATGAGAATAATAAAAACGAAATGTATGTATGTTTCCTTATATTTTTATATGGAAAATACTTTAGAATAGAATAAACAGATCACAAAAAGATTACACATATAAAATGTAAATGTAATTGTTCCGAGTAGAAAACTCGGATTTGAGTAATATAATTGCATTAACAGTTTTATTATTAAATTTTATAAATAAAGGAGGCTATACATTCAGTTGATTGGTTTATAATGTTATAATTTAGTTTAATATTGACAGTTTATGGTTTTTAATTTTGCTGCACACCTTATCATAACAGCTACAACACGCCACTGATAAACTGAAACTATTGAAAAGCAATCATGATAAAATCAAATTTAACGGGTTTTTCTCAAAATGTTCCTAAAATATATAAGTATCTACCAGTTATTAATAGATTATCTAAAATGTGTATAGAATCTATATTATGTATCTACCAAATTTTAAAATTGTTAAAAGATGTAAGATTTCATTAAATAAAATCAAATTTGACAAAAGAGAATTTTATTTGAATTAATTGCATATTTATAACTAGTGCAAAATTCAAGGGTCAAACGATCTCGTAATTTCTATATAAATTCTAAAATTACAATTCAAACACTTAAATTTTTTCCATGTACATAATTGTAAATTATGTAAATTAGTATTCTTATATATTACGAGTATATATATTTTTATTTAACGTTTATTTCATGTAATTGAAATTTTGAAATTTTCTCATAAAATCAGAAACCTTTAAAATGAAATTAAATCATTTCTTTTACATCTATTTCGAAGTAAAATTTAATGAAAAATACTGAAATATCATAAATTTTCATTTTTATTATCAAATTTTACTTCTTGTACGTATAATTTTGTTTTATTTTATTTTTTTTTTTTTATATTACACATTTTGATTTATAGATTTACATTTTAATTTGATGTTTTGTTATAATATGAATGATTTTTTTTTATAACTTGAATATTTTAAATTAACTGAAAATTTTTGAAGTGTAAATTTATTTCCAACTCTTCTAGGATAGTTAGGAGTTATAGAGTTATCTATGATTCCAAAGTTGAAAACAGTAATAACATACCTAACCTATTAATTAGTAACCTATTAAATGCTAAAATCACTTTTTTTTTAACAGTGATACATTAGAAAGCTTTTAAATCACAGCATGAAGTTCCCTTTATTCTTAATAAAATATTGCATACTTACAGGCGAAGTTTGACCAATGCTTTGACAGACTTTCATATTCCATAGAGCTTTCAGCTTTCATTACTCCTAAATAAATAAATGTTGCACATTTACATAGTTAAATGCGTTTCAATTGTCACTAATACGTCAAATTGGGCCAATGTTGCTTGAAAAAACTTTTATATTCTGCAGAGCTTTAAATTTTCATTACAGATAATTGATAAAAAAAAAAATGCATTAGAATAGGCATTAGAAACGTCTTTCAATATTTTAAAATAATTGCATTTTGTTAAAATATTAAAAATAAATATCATGAATAAATTTTTAAAACAATTTAATTTTTTACTATTTTTATTTTTTTGTCAAATTAAATAAATTTTTTTTTTTTTTTGGAATTAAATTTATTTTGTTTTTATTCGGAACAAATAATAAAAAATATGAAAGCATCTATATATATATATATATAATAAATATATAAAATAATTGTCAAGTTATGCGGTTTTCATTTATAACCTTCATTTCTATTTTATTTTGTTTTGATTCCATTTCATTCCATTTTTTTTTATGATTCTTTCATAGTAACTCCATTTCATTGTTGTTGTTGTTGTTGTTTTTGTTCTAATTTATTATCCTATTAAAAAAATAAAGGGATGAAACAATATAACTAAGTATATATATACTTATATATATATATATATATTTATACTAAGTTTATACTTTGACATAATTTTATAATACTAAATATAATACTGACATACTTTATTACCCCAACAGTAAACGAATATGCAGTGAACCTTTATAGTATCCTTGGGTGGAACATTTTCATAAACTTCACACACACACACGTTAATTTGAATTTATTTGAGAAAAAAAGAGTTGTGCATTTTTATTTCATGCGAACAAAATTAATACTAATATTCTCTGACTTCTATTTATAATTTAAAACTTAATGTTGAAAATTATTATTATTAGTTAGGAATTGAGGTTAAAACCAAGACATTTTGTAATTTATATGTTCCCCGCACGTGTTCATATTTATATGCAACTATTTTGCAGATTTTGTGACTCTCGTGTCTAAATGAAAAGTAGAACAATGTTATATGACACTTTTACTTTGGGTTTTTTTTTACGTTTTTAAAAACTTGTACAACTTACATAATCCTACATACATATATACAAATTTAAGGTACTCAACAAACAAAATGATTATTATCTTAAATACTATTAATACTTAGTTTATTTAAGATTTTCTATTTCAAAATACTTTAAAGAGTCGTTAAAAAGAATCTTTTCATTCCCAATACAAAGGATTACCTTCAGAATTAGTTTTCATCTCTTTTCAGTTAGCTTATCCATAAACATTGATTAATTAAGTAGATTTTCAACTAACTTAATATACAATAAATTGTGACGTTAAGACATTAAAATTTAAACATAGAAAATATCCTCATGCATGGTTTTTATAGATGAAAACCAAAGGTGGTACAGAGCAAAACAAATATAATTTCAGTACTAGTGTATGAGTTATTGTTTTAGAGTTACAGAAAAAAATGAGAACATCTAAAATCACAAAGTCCCAGAGTTACATACTCTAAAAAATTACAATATCAGAAGTTTTAAATTAAAAAACAACTTACAGCAGTCCTCATAATTAATGATATAATACTATATATGTGAAAAAAAAATTAGGAGGAGTGTGAGTTGGATACAAAATCTGAGTTCCAATAATTTGTTTAGCGAGGGTACATACTTTGTTGTTATCATATTAGCTTTGGTTTATTTTAGTAAAAGTCAAATAATTTTGCGAGATTACCAGGGAAATGAAAATATCAGCCAAATGAAATACAGGCTTGTGATAGTAACATAACTACAAACTAATTTTGATTTTTAGAATTTAACTCAAGTCTACTAGTTTGTGTGTCAGGTGAACCGATTTTAATAGTTTATCTTCAGAATTACTAAATTTTATAGTATTTCTAATCTCCAAATCTTAAGCTTTAGTTTGCAGTACTTTTTACCTCATCGGCTTATACGGTTAAGGAGTACAGATTTTTAATTTGGTATAAATCTAATGCTTAAATAATTTTTGAATCAAATTTAATATCAAAAATAAGTTTAGAAATTTCAAATTTTTAAATAAAATAATTGTTTTAAAGAGGCCTTGCTTAGCTCCCATACACAAAATTTATCTACTCATAAGTATCTATGCAATGGAATATAGCTGTGCACTTAATTAGGAGATACCTTGTATATATAAATGTTAAATCTAATTTCACAAATCATTTTATTTATAATTCAAAATTTAATTTATTGCATAATTATAGTGATTGAATCCATAAGCACAAAAAATCGAAATAAATCAAATTGAAAGTATTAGCATATTTTCAAAACATCATTAAAAAGTTGGGAAAATATTAAAAAAATTTCCGGGAAAAAAATAATTGAACTTCTATTTTTATGCCATAAATGCAATAAATGTGTATACAATATAATCAAAAAATGATAAAGTATCGATGTTCAACCACAATAATATTAAAAATAAATTTTATATTTATCTATTTTCTATAAAAACAAACAATTTAAAACTACATATACATACATATATATACATAATATATTGGTGTAAGGTAAAAAGTTTCCAGGGAATTATAATTTATTAGTTGGCCAGAAGTTCCTCTGGTACTTATGAGTTATGACATCATAAACTAAATTATTTTAAATTATTTTCAGTGTTAAAACAATTAAATGTTTCCAAATTTATAAAAAAGAAATAATAAATTTAGATTAAGTTCATATTGAAAATCAATATGCTTTATTTCTCAAAAAAAAATGGGCAGTCAAATTTAAGTAGAGTAGCACCCTGCTGTTTTATGTAAAATAACAAACCTGGGTCTTATTACAATTTTCGAACGAGAAATCGGAAATCCACCCTGCACCCTCTCGATTAATAAGCCAAATGTTTACCCATTACAACATCAAGGCCACCATGACCACTTCCGTTATTTCATTTAATTAAAAAAACTTTTTTTTTCAAATTAAACTGTCAAAAATTTGAGCAAATTTTAACTTAATTTTAAGCAAAATATAAAACAGGGATGGGACACTAAAGCCAAAAAAATTATTCGCGTAACTATACAGACTTTTGCTTCATTTGACGTTGGTTTATATTTTTTCCATTTTTTATTTTGTGGTATATTTTCTGAATACAAAAATGTGGTGCACAACGTTCACAATAGTATAAACCATATAACTGAGTAACTAGTACTTAGTACTATAGAATCAAAAGATTAAAACTATGTTGAAAAAATGGAATATTTTTTGCTTTCAATTATCGAAATTTCAAAAATAATCAATAAATTTTACTGTATATGTGGTTATTTAAGATAAATCGCAAAATGTACATTTTCAATTCTTAATTCTGTACATTTTGACATTTCATATACCTTAATTACTTTGATATAAAGCTTACTTATATTAATATAAATTATTATTAGAAACTAAAGACGTTTTTCTTTTTGTAATCAGATATATGTTCAGAAGAGGTAACGAGCGCTCAGAGCAAACTATTCTCAGATTAAAGTTTAATACAAACTTTGATCGGTCTCAGTTGAAAAAGAAACGCTCAGAGCTGAAATTGTCAATCATCCATTTATTCAAAATATTTTTTTATATTTTGTAAAATTTATAAATAATAAATATTATAAATAAATTTAATCTCATATAAAAATAAACAAGCAAACAAATAAATTAACTTTAGCATTGTATTTTACCATTTATTTTTTGATAACTCTGAACTGAGAAAAATCTATCGAGAAACAAATTTCGATCTGAGCGCACTCTGAGTTGTAAAAAAAAAACACAAAAAGTAAAATCTGTATAATCTGAACAGAAAAGGAAACAGAATTTTTTTTTTTTTTTTTTGAAGATCTGACTCTGCTCTGATTAGAAAAGAAAAACGTCTTAAATTAATCAAAATATTAAAAAAAAATATTTAACTTCGTTTGTAATTTAAAACGTCAAACATAAAAAATTAATGATAGTTTATTCTCAATTGTTTATTGTATTTTTATTATATCCTAGTCTTATCTAAATTCTGAGTTTAAAAAAAAAACTTTCATAATAATTCATACTTTATAGTTCATGCGGTACTAATATTATTTCGATTATGCAGGGTTTAAAAGTATTGACATGAAGTTTATTTCAGCCCTTGTTCATTGTGACATTTCAAAATAAAAATTGACATTGACAAGTAAAATTCAAACTGAATAGGAGACAATAAACCAACAGGTAATAAAAACATTAAAATACATTTTCTTAAGTCAAAAATTGTATATCATTTAAATTAATCTTACCAAGAATTTTGTTTATTCACAAAAAATGGAGTTCTTAAACTACAATTGAAAAAAATTTTATCTTAAAATTATGCATGTTACCACAACACAATTATAGTTCTTTTCTATTTGGGGTCTACCTTTCAAGCACACCTTTTTTAAATTCAATAATCTTCGGTAGCTTTATAATTAAGTTTAAAATAGTTGTTATAAAGAATTAATTATCGACATGCAATTGAATTACACTTGTTAATATAAAGTATATACATATGTAAATTTAAAGTTATGAATAAAAAAGTGTGATATTACATATTATTTCCTTAATTTTATACATTATCTAATTTGTGCAACATCTAAAGTTTATAATATTACCAATTGGAAAGTGCAACAAAATAATTTATTCTCAAAAAGAAAAATAAATATAAAAGTATTTAAATATCAATAAATCAATATGAAAATTTTCACATTTGTTTTTTTTTTTTAGAAAAACCATGGATATTGAAATTAAAGCAGAA
The DNA here is from genome assembly GCA_963082915.1 of Dolichopus griseipennis. Taxonomy (NCBI): domain Eukaryota; kingdom Metazoa; phylum Arthropoda; class Insecta; order Diptera; family Dolichopodidae; genus Dolichopus; species Dolichopus griseipennis. Next base: position 365,684,872 of record OY720441.1, read on the forward strand.
CCATGCACTGACATAAAAGAAGAGCCCATGGAAGAGCCTATAAGCTATGAAGATTTTGAAGAAAGTAAATTTGATCCTCATTGTCATAGTGCCGCATTTTACAATGAACATGAAAATCAAAGTCAAGATGAAGCAAATAATCAAATTTTCGAAGAACTGAATTACAATAATGCATTTTATGACGATAAAAATGAAGAAGAATCAAATAAAAAGAATCTTACAGCAAAAACAATGACAAGCACAACAGGTAATAAGAAGCATTACAAAAGTAAAGCATTTCAATCAAAGCATGTAAAATGTGGAGATATTTATTGGTCCCGAGTTAATGAATGTTATGTGTATGCGTGTCCTATGTGTCCAACTGAAGAGTTTAGAGGGTCAAAATCTTTATTATATCATTATAAAAAATGTCACGATCATAAAATAAGAAAAAGTGATAAAAAAGATAAATCCGATAGTTCATCAGGTAATTTTTTCTAATTTAAAATCAAAGTAAAAATATTTTTTAACATAATGAATATTCTTTTCTTATTTTCCCAACTAAAGGTTTCAGGGCGTCAAAAACTTTATTACATGATAATAAAAAAAGTCTCGATAATAAGATTAAAAATAATGATATAAAAGAAAAATCAGAGAGTTCTTCGGGTAATTTCTTTTAATTTAAAATAAAAGTTATACATATTTTAAAATTCGCATTTATAATTTTTAGATTCAACTGATAGGGATACAGATGATATTGAATCTGATAAAAAAGATATAGCTTTACAACAACTTCAACAATTAGCTGGAAAAAATTCATCCAAGAATAAAAAAAATGAAAACTCGCAAACCATTAAGAAAACTAATAAAAATCGGTTTTTCTGTATATTTTGTGATGCGATATTTCTTCAATTAGAAACTTTAAAAATTCATCAAACAATGAAACATAAAGGAACACATAAATTTGAATGCAAATTTTGTACAAAGAAATTCCCTCACTATGAAGAAAAAAAACTTCATGAACGACGTCAACATGGAAGAACTAGTAAATAAGTGTAAAATATTTGATATAACAAATACACATACTCAAGCAGATCATTTTTTTTTTTTCTAATTTTAATAGTTAATTAAAAACTAATTATGTATATTATAAGCTAAATAAGTTTTTATTTTATTTACCTTTGTTTTTATAATTTTTTGCAATCTTTAGAAAAAATTAGAAAAGTTTTAAAGTATTATATTATATTTGGTTTTATTTCTTAAATTCGTTTTTTGTTAAATTAATATTAAATAATTGAATGAACTAAGTATTAAAAACTCAGTATTGAACTCAGTATTAAAAATTGTTCATTATGTAGAAGATTTAAAATAGAGCAGCAATTCTTTGTATTCAATATTTAAATATTAAGAGATGATACCTTACACTTTATTCCATGTAACCATAACTCACCAGATGCTGCTTTTCATTTACCCAAAAAGAAAGAAATTTTTACACTTGATCTAGAAATCTTTCATAAATGAATATCAGTATAGAAAAGTATATCAGTTCGTAAAAAATATAAGTTAAATAAAATAGTCCTAAATTTCTATGGATTTTTATTAAATATATTTGCCAAATGAAAGTTACGGATAATTACAATAAAAAATACGATTCTCAAAAATGTTTTTTTAATTTTAAGTTACTAGGGCACAATAGTTACATCATTTTAGAGAAATTATATTCGAATGTTTGAAAAAAAAAAAAATATTTCTAAAATCAAAATACTAAAATTAAAAATAATTTCCTTGGTCAATTTGATAAAAAATTAAGACGATTATAACTTTCTGTAATCTCAAAGAAAAAACTTTTGTAAGTAATTTTTATAAAGATATAGAAGTAATTTTTATAAAGATTTTAAATTAAACAAAAATAAAATAGTAATTGATGTAGAACATAAAAAATATTAACACTGTAATATACACAATTAACAAGCGTATTTGCAATTATTATGAAAATCCAAAACAAAAAAAATGAATAAATTTAAAATAAGAAATATTTAATCTATAAATATAACTTAAAAAAATATATTTAATTCACGTACATGAAAAAAAAAAACAAAAATTATTCATAAAACGGTGTCCTCTTTTTCAATAAAAATGGGTAAGTGGGTGTCGTGACATCTAATTTACTTTCCTCTTCGCCCAATGAATTTCTAAAACGAAGAAAATTTTTTAACTAAATTACAATTTCTTACAAAATTTTTAATTTTACTTGAATTTTTTTGGTGTATTAAATTCTTTTTCATTTCCGCTTGGACTGCTGAAAATATCTGTTGATTCATTTAAATTGCTGCTACTTTTCACATTTTCTTTATTATCTTTTATAAAGGTTGATTCAGTTGCAGCAGTTTCATTAACGCTATTTTGATTTGTTTTATTTTTACAAAGTTCATTACAAGAACAACGTTCATTACATTCAATGCCGTTAGTACGACAGCTGCATCTTTTTGAAGAACAATGTGTTTTACATCTACATTTTATTACTCCATCGGAATTTCTTTTTACGCCATTCATTTGTGAAATATCATTTAGAATTGTTCTTTTCTGAAAAAAAGAAAAAACAATATTACTTTTAATTTAATGTTGTTTTAGAATTTAATTTTACTCTAGTAATTTTTGTATCCGATCGGTTTCGTCTAAATAAAGGAGTCTTTTTCCAATCAGGGTCATTTGAAAAACTATCTTCTCCAATTTCTTCATCGGTTGCCAATTCTTCTTCTTCTTCTTCATAATCATCAACATCTTCTTGTTCATTTTTGTCAAAATCAAGTTCCGTTTTAATTTGATTTTTTTTAGTTATTTTTTTATTATTTTGATTCTGTATGATGTTTTCATATTCTTTACATTTATTTGTTAAGTGATCTAACTCTTCTCTTAAACAATCAATCTTATCCAAAGTTTCTTGTTGAATTTGAATTCTTTCACTTAATTCCGGATCATCAGTTGTATTATCTATCGTTTGTGGAAGTTTACTAAGTTCTCGTAATAAAACTGAAATTTTTTCTTCATAACTTCTTTCTGTGTTGATAAGTTTTTCTTTGTATTTATTTTCTTTTTCCTCTATAATCGCTTGTAAATTGTTAACTTTTTCTTCTACATTTTCGCATGCAGATTTATATTCTTCAATTTTATTGTCTTTAATAGCAAATTCTCTTCTTAAATCCATCAAGGAATTAAATAAATGTTTTAAACCCTTTTTGGCTTCCGATAAACTTGAAACTCCTTCACAAATTGATTTTATTTTACCCGTTATATCTGAAGACAAAATTTTTTGTTGCAAATCATTTATTTGAGCATTTCGTAAAGATAAATCATTTTCTATTGCCTTTATTTCTTTTGTGTTAATTGGTTTTTCCAGCTTTAATTTTTTTAAACGTTGATTTATAGACCCTCTATCATCCATTAATTGATCTAACGTATTTTGTGCATCAACGACCGATAAAATAAGCTCCAGTTCATGATCTATCAGATTCAAAAATTGATCTGTTTTTCCCGTTTGAACATTATTTCCGTTTCTTTTAGCCTGAGCTTGTTTCTGTTTTTCAAGAACATCTTTAAGCCTAAAAATCAAATAAAGAAAATATTTATATAATTTAAAATAAAAAAATTTGCATTATAATTACCTTTTATTTACTGCGATAGCTTCTTCAACCTTTCTTTTAAGAACATTCTTTTGTTTATTGTGCATAGCTTCCATTCTAATCATTTCGTTCTGTCGTTTACGATCTTTTTCCTTAAGTTGAGTTAATTGTTTTTCCCTGCTTAGTTTCCATTGTCTAAACGTTTCAGATTCTTTTCTCATAGTTTTTACTAAATTAACTTTAGCAGCTTTCATCTGTTGTATTTCTTTATTTAAATTAATTATCTTTTGAGCCTCTTTCTCACGAACTTTAAGTAGTTTATCTTGCTGTAAAATTTTTTTTCTCATATCAAGTATCTCATGTTCTAGTTGCTGTAAACGTTTTCTCCTTTCCTCAGCTATTTTAGCAGAAACATTTTCTTTAACACACTTTAATTTATCAAGAAGATCACTCTTCTCAGCTTCAAGAATTTTTACTTTTATTTCGAATTCTTTTGCAAGATTTTCATTGTTTCCTTCATAATCACAAAATTTTGTTAAATTAGTGGAAACTTTTTCATGATGAGATTCTTTAAGGGCTAATTCACGATTAAGTTTACGAATTTCATTGTTAATTTCAAGTTGTTTGGTAGTAAATTGATCATATCTGAAAAGGGATGACAAGATTTATAACTATGTTATATAATAATTTTTTTTTCTTTTTACCTTTGTTGTACTTCTTCAGGTTGAACACAAAATGTTAAATCATTAATACTATTATTTTCAGACTTTTGACTCATTAATTCTTCCCGATTTTCTTTAAATATATTGTCTATTTCATCTACAACTGAATGTATTTTGTTAAGGTCAATAAATATAGGATTTTTAATCTCATTGTTAACACTGTCTTTCTGCATTAAGAATTTTTTCATTTCATTAAACTTTATAACGAGCTTATCATGAGTTTCCTCTGCAATACTTGCTCTCGATTCAATTTCTGCAACATCATGCAGTGTCGCTTGCAATTGTTGTCGTAATTGTTGATTTTTTTCTATTAATTCAAGATTATGTTTTCTTAATGCCTTTATTTCTTGAGATCCATCTGAGTAATTTTCAATATTATCTAAATTTGTTAGTGAACCTTTACCCTGGCCCAAAAGTTGTAAACGCAAGCTTTGAATTACATTATTTAGTCTATTTATTTCAGCTCGTTGGGGATCTTGATTAATAATTGGTTTATTTTTAATTTTTCTTGCTCTATCTGCATATCGCAAAGTACTTATCGTTTCGTCTAAGTTATAATCAGCTGGACTTATACATGCTATCATTAATGTAATAGAATTTCCCCCTAAAGAATCTTGTAGTAAACGCGTAAGTTTTGAATCTCTATAACTTACATAAGTATTCTGAGTGCCTTAAGTAAAGATTAATAAAAAAAAAACCAAAAAAAAATAAATTTGAAAAAATGTATACTTCCTAGAGCTGAAATTACGTTTCCCAAAGCCAAAAGACCTTTATTAATGTTGACGCCTTCTTTGAATCTGTCACCTGTAGCTTTTGTTTTTTTTGGTCTTTCAGATCCCGCTAAGTCAACCAAGTTAAACTTTGAGGTAGTCATTGAAGAACTAAAAGTATAAGAAATTAATGAAAAATTTCATATATTATGTATTTGTATTTTTATTAATACATACACCTCATTATTTTTCATTATGTTAATATTTAGAGTAAATATTGCATGCGATCTGCTTGATTGTTCATTCATTGCAGTTGCTCCAACTGCACGTCCAGATGAACCTTTTATCAAACAACTGGTCGTTTCCTCAGCTGAAGATACAGCTATTTCTGTTAACCCTGGAATAACGATACCTTTGTTCACATCTTCTCTAATATCAACTGCACTTTGTTCTCTTGAAGCTGTTGTTAAAAGATCATACAAAGTTTCTTGATAAAGCTCCATAAACGAGCATGAAACTGAAATTTGATAACTATCAGACATTTCGTGAACTTTATTAAATATATCGCTCATAGCTCTTGGAATAACTCCCATATCTGAATTTTTTTCGCCATTATATGCTGTACCCATAGTGTGCGTTTTACCTGACCCAGTCTGTCCATAAGCCAAAATTGTAACATTGTATCCTTAAATATAAAACGAAAAAAAAACTTAATTGTATACATACAAATTAAAAATATTTTTATACCGCTAAATAATTTTTCAATCATAGATTGCACAGCATCTTCATAAACAATTTCTTGTGTTTCATTTTTGCCAAATACATAATTAAATGTATACGAATCGTGATTTTTAACTAGAACTTGTGGTTCTCCAGTAATTTTATCTACAACTTCCTGGCATCCTTTATCATTTTCTGTTTTAACTAATGGCCGGATTCGCAACGCTACTTGTACACAATCTGTGTCAGCCATAACAAAAATTAAATAATGTTTTTATATGTTATTTTTAAAAAAATATAATTTTCAACTTTTAAATCTTTACTACTGTTCACAGCGGCGGGTTTTATAAAATTTAAAAACAGTACTATCAACATTAAGAATCTGATCAATTTAAATAAACTTCAAAACTTAGTAGTGATGAAAGGAATGTACAATGTTAAGGGTATCAAAGTTATTTCACTTTCCGTCTTTCAGGGAAAAATATTTTTTATATTCTTTAAAAATATCTTGGGCGATATAACAGATGGCGGAATGGTCTATAAACAAATTAACAAAATATTGGAAAAGAACTTCGACAAAAATCAATTCATATATGGAACTATTTTATTATTTTATAACATTTTAAATCATTGAAATTAAATATAAGAACATTATTAATAATAAATTGAATTTCCTTCTCTAAAATAATATTCTTTTTTAAAAAAGTAATAATATTGAAACATACTTTGCTACTTTATTTTCAATATACTTATAAAAATAATTCCAAGAATTTTTAGTACGTTCTAAATCAAACGTTGTACTAAAACTAAATATTTTAGATGACGCAATATTTAAAAATGTCAACAACAATTTCATAATTGGTTAATTGGGAAATTACTTTTTTGTTTTCATATTTTTCTAATTTTAATGTCAATGTCAAAAGACTAAAGTGCTGTTGCTTGGAAGAAAAAAGTTAATGTATTAATATTTTTAAAATAGCATAAAAACTAGTATTTAAGCTTTATTTAATGATAAAATGGGTGAAAAATCTAGTGCCTCAGCATCAAACGATGAATATGAATTAAAAGAAATTCGGAATTTGTTATGGGGTTCAATTAAAGAAGATGTATTTAGGAGATGGTCCCAAGGTAAAATTTATGTACACTTATCAAAATATTGAATCATCACTTAAACCTAGGTTTATTATTGGAACTTTGTAAATGAAATATTATTTCTATTGTTAATCTCTTTATTTGAATATTATTTTAAATTATAATTTCAATAATAATAATATTGTGATTAAAATAAAACAGCTCATTGCTATATACATGTTAACTTTAGAATAACATTGGTGAATTTACTATTGTTGCACTTAATGAACAAATATAGGCAAAGCATTCTCATTAGCATTAATATTGGAAATGATTTCCTTTATTGTCGCAATAATAACAACGCAATAGGAATAATAGTTTTTTTTTAATTTTTAAAGGATGACCTAATAAAATTTGACACATGTTTTAACTATTCCAAATCAAAGCTTTGTTGTAAATTAAAAATGTAAAAAACTTTTTTTTGGCTTGTTCTAGGTTTTGAATTTTCAGATGTTGAACCATCAGCTTTAGTGCAAAAACAAGGCGGTCCATGCGCTGTGATAGCTCCTGTTCAAGCTTTTCTTTTAAAAATTCTTCTAATGGAAACTCCTGGTCATAATTTTAAAGATGTAAATTTTAAAGCATAAAGTCCATTTAATTAATTTAAATTATTGTTTTAATTTTAGTTAACAAATGAAAAATGTAACCGATTATTAATTCAAGCTTTGTGTAATATATTAATGAAATGCAAAGTAAATAAATATCGAATTGTGTTTTTACCAGAAATCTGTAAGGATGCCAAAGAATCTTGTTCTGCTCCCAGTCCTCCAGCAGATGCTGAAGGAAATATTCAAAATGCTATTGAAACAAACGATGAACAAATTGAGGTAATTGGGAAATAAATTTGTATATTTGAAATCATGTTGATAAAACCCGTTTTGTTTATAATAATTTTAGCAAATTGTTGTTAAAGAACAACCAGAATGGACACCCGATGAATTTCATGATCGATTATCAGTGATTCATTTAGAGACAATTGACGATGTAGAAAAGTATTATACAGATCAATTTCATTCGCTGACGGAAAAATACGGTGTATTATTGTTTATGTATTCCGTAATTTTAACTAAGGTACAAAAAATTAATTCAAAGTAGTAAAAATAAATAAATTATTAAATAATTACAAATATTTTCAAAAAATAGGGAGTTGAAAATGTTCAAACAGAAATATCTGATACATCAGAACCATTAATTCATAACACATACGGATATGGTTCACAGGGGTTAATAAATCTAATGCTAACAGGTCGAGCTGTTTCTTATGTTTGGGATAATGATCAAGATGTTAGTGGATTAAGTAAGTATAATTAAAATAAAATAATTTTGGAGTACAGTAATATAACACAGTTTTAAATTTATATAAGAACTTCGAGGAATAAATCAACAATCAGATATTGGATTTATAACGTTAATGGAACAAATGCGATATTGTACTGTAGGATCATTTTATAAGAATCCTAAAAATCCCGTGTGGGTGATGGCTTCAGATACGCATCTAACTGGTATTTTTCTTCTTTTTAATTTTAAATAAAGGATGTTTTACTAATCTTTTAAAATTTTAGTTTTATTTAGCAATGAAAAGAGGCTCGTGTCACCAGAAACGCCAAGTGAAATAGCACGCCGTGTATTTAAATCATACGATCCAGATTGTAACAATTTTATACCAACTGCAGTTTTACAGGATGTTTTATGTACACTGCATTTAGTCAGTGACCCAGAGTAGTGAGTGAAAAGAGTTTTTGTTAAACATAAAATTATATTGACAATTTTCATCAATATTTTTTTCCTTTTTTTTTATTAAATCTAGTGTTGCTATAATGCAAAAGAAATTAGATCCAGAAAATTTGGGAATTATTTTACTTAATGCATTTATGGATGAATTCTTTCCAGAAGATCAACGTTCAATGCCAGATACATTTGATTTAATGCATTACAATGGTATTCCTGGGTCAAATAATGGAAATAAGGTAAATTTTAATTACTCTTAAAGTAACCCCATATTATTTGACTGACTATTAATTAAAAATATGGTTGTAAATTTTTATGTATACTTTATATTTTCCTCTGTTAAAAAAAGATACAATTTTGTATCAAAATATTATTAGTTAATTTTAAATAGATAATGATAAGATTATAATATAGTTTAATCATTCTGAATTTTAATAAAAATAAAGTGAGTTAATGTAAAAATGTTTTATCAAGTTAAAAAAACTTCATTTATTTATAATTCATGTAAACTATCGGTATTTTAAATGTAAACAATGAACAACATTGAATTTCCAGACATTCAAATTTCAAAAGAGAGTAAATAATAATTATTCAAGTTTTTGTTTTGTTGTATTTACATTTGCAATTTAAGAAGTATTGAATAACTAACATTGATTAAAATTATTTAAATATAATTTTAGGTAAAATATAATAAGGGTACAGCAATTTTATTGGAGAGTGATTTAAAATTAATGTGTAGCATTTCGAATAATATGTTAACATGTTTACAAACAAAATGGCCAAACATCGAAGTGAATTGGAATGAATCACGGATACCATCATTAAATTGACACAGAAATAATTTATATTATATATATGAAATATGCTTTTAAAAAATAGATTTAAACTAAAGAAGAAACAAAAGTAAATTACATTCATTTATTAATTAAAAAAAAAAATCTAATAATTTAAAAAAATTTTTAAATAATTTAAATTCAAAAAAAAAAATCAATAAGCAAATAAGCAAGAAGAAAATTAGTAATAACAAAAGTTAGTTTGAAAATTTAAAGACACAAAAAACTCCATAACATAATTAATTAACATTAAAAAAAAAATTTCTAATTTTTTTAGTATTTTTTTTTATATTTTAATCTGTTTTAATTTAATTTTTTTTCTATTTTATTTTTATTTTATAAATTATTCTTTAGTATAGTCAACACAAACTTAATAGAATTAATGTAAGTGATAGAAACAAAAATTTAAACAAATAAATAGAATTCAAATCTTTACAATAATTTACGAATTAAATATAATATTTCTAAATAAATTAATAGCAGCTATTGTATTATTCAGATACAAAAAAAAACACTTAACTACTCAAAAAGAAATACATTTTTTAACTTATACTAAATTTTTTTGATATTTTATAATTTTTATTTTCAAATAAAAAGTATAAAAATTCTGAAATAAAAAAAAAAAAAAAATTTTTTCAATTTTATGTAACAATTATTAATTATTAAATTTTACTATTTATAAAATTTAGAATTTATTTAAAGTATTTCATTTATATTGCGAATATAACTTTTTACTTAGAAATTATATATTTAAAACGTAAACTAATTAAAATTACTTTTATTCAAATTCATTAAAGTAACAATATTCCAAATTCGGGACTTGAGTGATTTCTTTTTTTTTTTAAATTAAAAAGTATTAAACACATATTAATATTAGAAATAAAATGAGTTTTGAAATTCTAAAACGTGTATATAGTTGCTTTTTAACTTGTTACCGTCTACTGATTTTAATCAGTACTATTGAATTATAAAACTAAGGAATAATTTTATTGTTTCTAAAAATCATTTTGAAAAAGAATTCCTCACCTTCGAGGAAATGTAATGAATCGGTTTTAAAAAAAAATCTTACTTATAAACAGAAAACTTTTAAACGAAATTTTGAAACTTGTTTTGGGCTACATGAACTGATAGATTTATTATTTAACATCCCTTTAAGTTTCGTATAAGCAGATTCAATTTTATATTTTTCTAAATTCTAATAATTATTATTACGTTGCTAATTTTTATATTTTTTTCTATTTTGAAATTGTAATTCTTGCTAAAAAATTGTAATTTAAGTTTGTTTTTTTTTTTTTTTAATTGATTTATATTGTTAATTTATATATTTTTTTTTAATTAAGTCAGAATAATATAAATGCGAAAATCTTTAAACATATCGTACATTTTTATTTAAATAAAATGTGGCTTATGCGTTACTATTGTCATAAAACAATTATTGTTTGTATTAATTAATTATTTTAAATATAGAGAATCCACTCTAGTACCGAATTGTTCCGATTTCATTAAAAAAAAAAATTATAAAAAGTTAATATTCTCAAAAATAAAATAAAAAAAAAGAAAATATGTAGGAACTATTGAAATAAAAAAATTATAAAAAAAAATGTATTGTTTGAATTAAAAATAAAAGAAGAGAAAATTGATTAATTAATAAATAAATAAATTAAAAGAAAATGTACACAATAATTAAGAAATTTATTATTATTATTAAAATAAAAAAAACACGACTTAAAATTAATAATAAAAAAAAATTAATTAAATAAAACATGAGAAATTATTATTTTTGTTAGAACTAACTCATAGAAATATTCTTTTTGTGTAATTTGTTATGTAATTTAACAAAAAAAAAAAAAAAAAAAATATTTAAAATAAAAAAAAAATGAAGTAGGCTATTTATTACAATTATTTTTGCCATTTTTTCGATAAACTAATAATGAAAAAATTAAATAATAAAAAAATATATATTTTGAACACAAAGTACATATTTGTTTTATTTATTCTAGGAAAATGCGTAATTTTTGACACGTGGTATATAATTAAAGGATTTCGCATATAGTATTTTTTTTATTAATTATCTTGAAGTCTGTTAGATTTAAAAGTTTCCCTTGCAGTCTTGCTAGAGTGTTAAAATACATTAATAATATTTTTTTTAACTATATCAAAGAAATTCTATTTATATTTTTATAAATTTCTTTGTCATACTTATAAAGAGTAACCATGTATCTGAAAGTAGTCTATTGATGTGGTTTTTCCTTACCTTAAATATTTGCATGGCCTGGAATCTACCCATATTAGTTTTATGAATTATTTATTTTATATTAAGTTATTATTTCTCACATTTTCAATTCGAAATTCTATCGGCTCAGAATTTTTATTAAACATTGCTTTATTCTTTAATGATTATTTTGTAAGTCGCATTGATTTGGAATGTAAGTCGCATTGATTTGGAATTCAGCATGAGAAGTTTTTTATTCAGTACCTGTTAAGTATAGCCTGCTTTGTCTGTTTCTATTTTTGAAGGCTGTGAATTGTTATTATAAAAATAAGTTATTTAAATTATTGAACTTATATATTATGCGAGACATACAATATTATAACTTACAATTATTTTTTTTTTCAAGTTTTCTTCAAATTAATAATTATAATAAAATAAGCTTAAATTAGTATAAAACCATAAAGCACCTAAAAATATGCAATTCTAAATAAAATTATACCAGTTGAAAACTTAAACAATGTCAATGTTTCATAAAAGCTTTATTTTTTTAAATAGACTCACATACAAGCACAGATATATAAGTAAATGGAACTTTTATTATAACTGTATTATTACTACAAAAAATAGTAACTTATATATTTACAGTTAGATTATAATAAGTGTAAGATTTAAAAATTCAAATGTGCATGCGTTGAATGCAACAAGTTTTTGTCCTAGAAAATAGTTTCTTTACATGAATAAATATTCATTTCCAGTTTCAAATTTCAATTCCAGATAAAATATTTTTTAGATTATTTTTAGTATAGGTTACTAAAGTTTTTCAATTTTAATCTTAACTGTCACTAAAATAACATTAAACGTTCGTGAAAATAATATTTAATAAAATTTAATATAAAATGTGTTAGTTTGTTGCTTTAAATATTTTAAATTTTAAACCTTTTAATCAAAAGTAATCTTGTGTTATTCTAAAAACGGATATTTTAACGGAAAGTAAGAATATTGTAGATATGTAATATATTTTTATGTGTATATATATGTCAGTTCATAAAAAATAAATAAAAAAAAACATTACATCATTACATTTACATCGAATTTAATGGATTCTGCGGAAAAATAAAACTATACCTATAATGACGTAACATATTTACATACTACATAGTTTTTACAATTCAAGGAAATATAATTTAATAGTTCAATCTAACTTTTGTATTAAATTTAAATTATTTCAATTTGAAATTGTAAAATTGTTTTTTTTAACTTCAAAGATACACTCTGCTATTAATTAAAACTTAAATTTATACGTTGATTAACCGGGTTCTTGTTTTAAACAATTTATGTTACGATTTTATAAATTCCTAATTTGTAAATGTAGTCATTGTAAAGTATGTATATTCCAAATCTTGAGCTGAGTATAATTTTAAACCATATTTTATTATATTTTTTTACTTAATTAAAATTACTACAGGAATTAACACAGAAATCTGAAAATCTTAAAATATAGCAAGGAGTTATTTAACAAAAATTTAATTAAATTAAATATATAAGATTAAACCGTTATTTTGAAAAAAATGCCTAAGTATTTGTAAATTTTACATAGACATATTAATCACATTTAAAAACTATTTCTTATTATAATTATATTTTTAATAATATAAGAATACATACAAAAATTTAATCTATAATTGAAATATTTAAAGCTGTGTTAAGGCTTATACATATTAGATACATTTCTTATGATTTATTAAATATAACTCAAATATATGCTAATTTTTTATACATTTGGGCTTAACGAGTACGAGCATTTGTCAAAATTATGATTTAGTAATTTTAAAACTTTATTTCAAGTTTGTGGGGCTCCTAAATCAACTTTATTTGTATTAGATAGTATGTACATTATCTAATTACACTTCTTTAACATTTTTTTTTGCCGTACCTTGAATTCCGTATATAATTTTTTGACCTTTACTTATCTATCCTGCGTTTCAAAAGCTTTTTTTTATATTCAGGAATAGTGCAACGATTATATTTCCTTCATCAGTTTCCTTTTTCCATTCATTTAATTTCCAATTCAGTGAAGTTTTCGTGGAGTGGTTTTTTTTTAAATCCTGGCTATTCTTCACATAGTACATTATTCTTCATCAAGTAATTTTCTAATTTACTCTATACTACCTTTTCTAACATTTTTTTTAAAAGTTAGTAATATATTCGCTTTATGGACTTTTTCTACAGAAACGGTTACTGATTCTTTCCAAAATTCAGGAAATAAATCCTCAGTTAAGGATTAGTGTATTATTGTAACAAATATACAAATAGGGTAAAATAATTCTTTATTATTTTTAATAACGAAATCGAATTCTGGGTTTTATTAAAAGAAATTCTCTAAAATCCTCTGGGCCTTATACATTTAAAAGTTTGTATTGTACCCTAATACGACCACTATTAGAATATGCGCGTCTCTAATTTGGATGTCATCATTCTCTCGGCACGTAAATAGAATTGAATCAATCCAGAAAATTATGATTAGATTTTGTTAAGGTAAACTTCATTTGGAGTCACATACTAACAACATTACTAAATGTCAGCTTATTAATCTTCAAACCCAAGAAATTGTTTAATACTTTTTCACAAATAATCGATTTTGATTACGGTTGGCTGAAGGCATATTTTTTTAGAAAAAAGTCATTAAATACTTGCTATTTAATCATCAAATTAATTAAAAGTTGTTTCAATTTTTTTTTTGTGTTATTTTGGTTTAGTTTAAGTTTTAGTTTTAAAATATAAACAAATAATTTAATTGAATAATATAACTCACAGATATGAATACCATATAACTCGACGTTTCTACATGTTATAAGGCCTAGTGCTATCTCATGTTTTCAATAATAAATATCTATTATATAATATTATTTTATTCTTTTTTCAATAATTTTAGGATTTTGGTATATTTTCAAATTTAATTATATAGTATTAATTCCATTATTTATTAATTCATTTCCATATATTCTTTAAAAGTTTTAGATTTTTCTACTTTTTTATTTTCCAATATTTTTATCATTATTGTTTCACGATCAGAGATATTATAATCTTAGCTTACCTTCTCTCCAATCAATACTGAGCTCATAGCTATACTTTAGTTAGGTTCTTTTATAAATTGTCTTACTCCATAGTCTACTAGATTTTATTCAAAGCATCTTTTACCAACATTGCCTTTCATAATCTATTTTGAAATTCCGAATAATAAAATAATTTTCAGATAAATCAATATTATTGTCCGATACTTTTTTAAAGTACATGTGATCTATAAACAACTATTATATTGTACAGTGATTTACTAAATTTTATTTTTATAAAAGGTCTTTCAAATTGTGTTTCCAAAAGTAAATAATTAAAATACATAGAATTTGAATTGAAACTGGAAAAGTTTTTTGTTTATTTTTGAAGTACAATGTTTGTCATTTATACTCTGAAAATGATATCTCCCATGTGATCACCTCCTGCGTCTCTGCAGTACCTAATTCTTTTATCAAAATTTTCGGTCACATTCTGGGATAGTTGCGACTCTATCTTACCAATAACTCGAATAATTTCTCCTTTCAATGACTCAGACTCAGAAAGTGCCAAATGTTATAATAAGCTTCGGGAAATTGACATGGTTGGGTCAGCTGTAATTATCACTCACAGCACCGGCATTTTCTTGTGAATGACTGGCACGAGCATACTTATATCTTTATCAATCTTCTACTCAGCCAGTTTCTTGAAATTTCCGCAAAATATTACCAATTTGTTGCTCAGGACCATTATGTTGACCATATAATCATCGCGTAATTTGCGAAATACATTTCTTAGGGAACGACCAGTTTCATTTTCATAACAACATGTTTTTGTAATGTATACGACTCCATTTTTATAAATGGCAAACCTTCTGTCAATTTGTCAAAATGACGTTATAACATGGATGCATTCAACGTTTGAAGTTTGTTACACAGGCTCCTTTTGAAAACTCCATTTGAAAGACCCGAAATTCAAAGTTTGCTATCTAAAATAATAATAAAACCTAAAATATTAATTTGTATATATATAATAATGATCTAATTATTTATAATCAGATTTTTTAGGATATTATTTATTTTCTGTCCTGTTTTTTAACAATTTTGGGTCAAATTTCTTCAATTTAAGTCCAAAAGAAATATTAAAGGGAAAACTGTAACAACATATAACATGATTTATGCAAGCTTTTAATGTACTTATAATGTAGGATGATAAGATAAAGTGAATATTTGTTTCTAAAGTTGATCCCAATACAAAATGAATATTTGGAATAATCTAGAAAAAAATCAAAAATTTTTATTTTGCGTAGGAATAAACAATTAAAAGAAAAGTGAACCAATGAGTTCCATAATAAATTTCTTTTAAATTTTTAGTTTCCCTATTTTTTTTAATACAAAAATGCAACCCTCATAACAATGCAAATAATTATCTTTTTTTGGGACAACATTTGACCAATTTTACTTAAATTTGTTTAATTGTATGTATTATATATTCGTATATATTTTGTCCCTATTATTTTTATTATTATTTTACACCTTCATTGATATTTTGGCAAAAAAAAATTCTTTTTTTTTTTAAATTAAAGCGTAACGCAATAAATTTATTAGCAGATATTATAATTATACGTCCTAAAATTATTAATTTGCGTAATTTTTATTTGGTAATAACAGTAATAGATAGTTAAAAAAAATTTCCAGCATCCCTTCCAGAATCACGTGTTCTTACCATTTGTACAATGTCTTTTAGGTCAAAATTAATTTAAATTTTTATTCAAATTTGTATTTTCGAATTATAATAATTCTCTGTTAAGGTGACTAGGAGGCACAGTGGTTAGTGGTTAACTTTTATCTGGTTTACGATTCGACTCAACTACCACTTGCCATTGGGTTCAAATTAATAGCTTAATCAATAATTAATAATTATATATCTTTGATAAAAGATGTATATATAAAAAATTTAAATAAATACAAAATATGAACAATTAATTTAATTTAGTGATATAACTCACAGATATAGAAATACCTTATAATCCAATATAAAGTTATTACAATATATAATATAGAATTGTATTTATTGAAAATCTAAGACGTATGTTACGAGGCCTAGGACTGTCTGATGTTTAAATGATACAAGAAATTCATTAAGATTAATTCTATTTATAAGAACTTAATATTAACCCCTTGTTCCAACATACATGCTTTCATTTCAAAATCAAGAACGTCTGAAAATCCCAAATCACAAAATCTCAAAGTAACAAGATCCTACAGTTAGTAAATCCCAAATTTCATAATTCCAAATTACAAAATCCTAAACACAAAACCCCAAAATTAGAAATTTTCAATGTAAACCTTTTTTTAAAATTTAAAAAAGAAATCAATCGACATTTAGCATTTTTGAGAAAATAAAGGTTTCCCCTTTTCGAGAATGGTTAGATCCTGTATTGGAAGCGATTTTAGAGTAGAACTCAAAATTAGGGTTGCCTCTTTTTCCAGAATATTAAATGGGGGTATTTTATTAAAAGCTTTGCTGACACATTATTTATGGCAGAAGCTAGGTAGGATTTAATGTTTGAATACAAAATCAGGGTTATAATAATTTAGTAGTGGTTCGAAAGCCTTTGCCCACAATATATTAAATGCTTGTTGCTGGCTTATCATTTATTAAAAAAAAGTTAGGAGGGATTTTAGAGTTGGGTACAAAATTAGCCTTACTATTTTTTCAGAATATTTATATGTATTTATGTATTTATATGTATATTTACATGCTAAACGGGGTTTTAGAGTGAGATTCATATCAGAGTTATTTACCTTTTGCAAAATATGTATGTATAAATAAGTGAAAGTTTTTTTCGGAATTTCGTATCTTACCCGAATAAGATTTCCAATTTTGGGATTTTGAAATTTGGGATCTTGTGCTTAGGATTTTGTGATTGCGATTTTGTAATGTGGGATTTGATAGACAACCCTTCAAAATCTATCTTGAATATCATAATTAAAATAAAACTAATTAATAATTATACCAGTAGTTATAATATAACTCACTATAACCGTATTGATTTGTTATCCAACGTTATGTAATTTAATTTTTAGCACATTTTCAAAAGATTTTATAAAAATGCCTATATAGTTTCACTACGTAAATGCGTCCGCATGTTTACAAAAACTTTTACATCGTTTGAAATAGAGAAAAGAAATTTTAACCACGTAAAAAAATAATGGATTATTGGGAGTAAATTAAAAATTTACCGCTTTTATAAGTAAGCCGTAACTTAGTCACCAGCGTATATATTTCTTAAATTAAAAGTTAACATTGAAGCTCCAACATTATATTTCGATAAAATACTCAGTATAAAACACTATATTATTTTGAAAATGTGCAATTTTCATCATTTTTTTTAGCACATTTTCAAAAAATTTTGTAAAAATGTGCCTATATAGTTTCACTCTGTCCGTCCGTCCGTCCGTCTGTCTGTCTGTCTGTCTGTCTGTCTGTCTGTCAGTATGTTTACAAAAACTTTTACATCGTTTGAAATACAGAAAAGAAATTTTAACCACGAGTAGGTATTACAAAAAAAAATAATTTCGTGGAAGAATTTTTTTCTGTAGCCCCACCTGTTACGGAGCTGCAGCCCCCTAAAGTTGGAAAAAGCACTATATTTAAATTGTTTTAACAAGAGTTCTGCTGAATGTATTTTCAATCTGAAAACGGTAAACGATAGCTGGTTTTATAAACTTTATAAATTTTTAAGAGGAAAATGTTTAGGGTTGCCATACGGTACAAAAACTTAACATTACGCAAAACTCAATTTTTACAAAATTTTTGGTCAGACATATCTTCTGAACGTTTCTAGCTAGGGTCTTGTAGGAGAAATTAGAAATTAGTAGGAGTCGGTGAACAAAATTTTTTTGTCAAGCCCCATGTTCAGGAGCCATAAGGGCTCGAAAATTGAAATTTTCCTATTTTTAAACACCTGTAACTTGAATGCCTGTCCAAATTTTTTTTTAGTGATATACAAAATTCAAAGCTCTATAATTATATTTCAACATGTGTCAAAGGTTTTTCTTAATTTTGAAGGGTGACGGAGCTACAGCCCCTGGAAATTCCAGAAAAGCCCTATATTTAAATTGATATAACAAGAGTTCTGTTAGGTTTATTTTCAATCGAAAAAAGGTAGAAGAGAGCTGCTTTTATAAACTTTACAGAAATATATCGCTAAGTAGTAAAGGGTTGCCATACGGTACCAAAATTTACCATTATGGAAAACTCTATTTTTTGGCCCTGCATATCTTCTAAACGGTACCAGCTAGGGTTCTGAAATTAGAGTTAGGAGTTAGATCCTTAGAAATTAGTAGGAGTCGGTGAACAAAATTTTTTTGTCAAGCCCCATGTTCAGGAGCTATAAGGGCTCGAAAAATGAAATTTTCCTATTTTTAAACACCTGTAACTTGTATACCTGTTTAAATATTTTTTCCTTAATATACAAAATTTAAAGGTCAAACATTATATTTTAACATATGTTAAAAGATTTTTTTTAAATTTAAAAGGGGTTCTTTAAATTGAAGAAAGTGTCTCTCAGTTTTTACTATTTTTGCTTAAATAATAAAATTCTAAGTAATATTTCAAATTTTGGTGGAATTCACAATTTAATTCCTAGAACCTAAAAAAGTTTGTGGGATGGGGAGTAGTGAGGATTATATCCTTGAGAAATTTAGCAACATTCCCCATAGAGGGGCTAATATGGCTTAAAAATTAAAAACTTACAGTTTTTATAAGTAAGCAGTAAATTAGTCACTGACGTATATATTTCCTAAATTAAACATTAATATTGAAGCTTCAACATTATATTCCGATAAAATACTTAGTATGAAACACTATATTATTTTGAAAATGTGCTTTTTTAAAAACCCTTGGGTTTTTTCATCACTTGTTTTTTACTATACAATCATAAATCAAAATTATCTAAAATATTTATAAAAAATAATACTTCCAACCTCTGGCAAGCCTTTTATTTATATTTTTTGTTTTGTCAATAAGATTAATCTACCTGTATTCATATTTACTGTTATAAATTGTATCATTAACATTATGATTACAAAAAAACAACTGATTACAAATATAACAAAAACAAAATAACTAAAAGTAAAATTATATTCAGAATTTTGATCAACATTAACAACAACCAACAGTAACAAAAGCAAATAAATATCAGTAAATTTTGTTTACTGTGTTCTCTGTGTTACTGTTTGTTTGTTAGTAACTACAGGTGTTAAAAGAATAAAAAAATCAGAACAGAAAAAAAAGAATAAAAAAAAAGTTTTTAATACAAAAACAAAAAAAAAGCTAAGATAAAAAATAAAGTTAACGTCTGTTATATATTCTAAAATATGAAATAAAAAGTTTTCCAAATTACAGTTGATTTTTTCTTCTCTGTTCTCAATTTTCGCTCTTTTCCGAATATAAAAATGCCAACTTTTAAAATTCCTACAAACATACAAACATACATACATACAAAAAATGTTTTTAAAAGCTAAATTGAGCTAAATATATTAAATATTGAATTTATAATAAATTTTACTACTGTACTTTAAAGTGTAGTGGTAGTAGTTATATTTTTATTATATATAACCACTATATTATAATTGTAGTTGTAAAAAATAGTAGTTAAATTATGATATTTTTATATGTATGTATCAGTGTATATGTTTGTTATCAGTTATTTCATTTTATAACAGTTTATCCAAATATTAGTATGATTTTTGTATATTCTTTTGACTGTGCTGTGCTGTGATATTCAAATTAAATACAACGGTAGGATACAAAATATAGAGAGTAGATACTATTTAGTAGTTGATTTTGTTTTTGTTTTTTTTTTATTTTTTTTTTTTTTATTTTGTTAACTACAGATATATGAAAAAGAATCTAAAATTAAATATCGGTTATATTATATCATAACAGTTTTATTTAAGAATTCATTGCGTGTAGTACGTTCAACAAGAAAACAAATTTTTAAAATAATTTCAAAAAATAAATATATTTTTTTTTTGTATTTATCAGATATAATAACGTATAATTATTTTTATATTTCGATTTGTCGTGTTTTATTTTTTTTTTGTTTTGGTGGGTTATTTTTAATTTTAACTGATATTTTTTTTAAATAAATTTATTAATAGATAGTGAATAATAATAAATATATAGTTTAACCATTAATTTAATAAATATTAAAAATAAAAAATTAAGAAAATTCCCGCGTATTTAAAATATCAAAAAAATAATTAAAAAAAATAAAATTTTTTAAAAAATACTTTTATTATTAACTTGCTACAAGAAAAAACACACGTTTCAAGGTCATTATTTAAACTTTGAAAACTTTAATAAATATATTTAAAAAAAAAATTAAATAAAAAAAAATAATAAATTAATAAATGAATAAACTAAAAAATTAATTATTATTATTATAATAAATTAATATATATCAAATGTTTTTATTATAAAAAAAAAATTAAAAATTTAATTTATTTATTTATTTAAGTTTATTTATTAAAACTACTTTTTTTTTTAATGATATATAAATATCCAGTATATTCTATTATAATTATTTTAAAATTAATATTAAATCGAGTGACTTGATTACAAAAATAATTTAATTAATATTAGTGACATATAATAAGCATTAATTTCATATTAAATTTAAACACATTAGAAGAGGTCTGAGTAATTTAATGTAATTTATTTTACCGGTACTTGTACATATTAATTTAATTACTTTCTTATATTTGTTTGTATCAATTGTCATTACTTTTAATATTAACTGTATCGCAGAAGTTTCGCTTTGTAAATTTGACATTAAGGATAACCGTTATTTCGTCATTTATTTAATAAACGTCAAAAATTTATATTTTTCTGTAAGTATTTAATCATTTTTCAAAACTATTTGTTGAAAATTCAGAACTATGTTTAAGGTTTAAATGTTCTATTAAGTTTTATTTAGTAAATAATAACGGTACAATCTGACCGATAGCTGAGTGTTAAATTGTCGGCTTTTCAATTGAAAAGTTTCGGGTTCAAACCCTGGTCGGATCATATCTAATGTAAAAATATTGTGTATATTAAAATAATTTAATAAGAAGCTCAAATAGGCAAAGGATTGTTAGGACCAATATTTGTCTGGTACTATAAATAAATAAATATATAACGGTAAAAATTTTACTAAAAGTTTTAATCAAACATATAGTTCTTAAAAACTCCTGCTATTAGAAAATTTTTTTCGAGAAAATTCTATAATTTTTAAACTTTACAACAGAAATTGATGCATTAATGACTCCCCACATTTTTGAAAATAATTAATTCAGTATTAATAGTACAGGTAATTCCGAAATTGTGGTTTTTCTTAAGACCTTAATAGTTATGATGAATTAGTGTTTTTTTTATTATTTAATTCCAAAATAATTTCAACATGCTTTAATCAAATATTTAATAACTAATTGATTAATTAACATTTTAATTTTAAAATAATACTTAACATATTGAAATAATTTCACAACTTCGAATTATCAAAAATCAATAAAAATTTCTTAATTATAGTAATTAAATTATTAATTAAAAACAAATAGTAATTTTAATTAATTATTTATTATTATGTATATGTGTTTAATTATAGATTTTACAAAAAAATTAAATTTGTCCAATACTAAAATCTTAAGTTAAAGTCAAAATTTAAAAACAAAGTAATTCTTTTAAAAAAACAAAAATCGAAACAAATTTATTAAATGTCACTTTTATCAGTGTATTTTAAAATGTACTTAAAATTATTGAAATTATTAAATTAGTCAACAATAAAATATTAAATAATTAAAAAAAAAGTGTCAATAAAAAGAAAATAAAGACAAAATTTTTTAAAATATTTTTTTAATTAAATTCTTGGGAATATTTTGTGATTCATTGATTGTTAATTTTTTTTTTTTTTTGAATTTTTCTTTCAAGTTTTAAAACTAAAAATAATTTATTCAAAGTTTATTTATTTATTTGAGTCCGCATTCCGAAAATCTTATAGATTAAAAAGTGTTAAGTGTTGTACACGTTGTGTGTTTAAAAATACGTAAATACTAAATATACGTTTAATAAATTTTATTTTTAAATATTCTGTACGCACTACGCACTTTAATTTATAGGAATTAAAGAATGCAATGATTTTATTTAAATGCATTTTATTGGTAAGCGATTTTTTTAAATAATTATTTTTCCTCTTCTAATCAATTAATCATGTAATAAATTGTATTGTAAGTAATAATTTATTAGTGATAAATTGTATATACAGTTTATATTTAAACTTCAACTTCAGTTGTTTTATATTGTCAACGCGTTTGCGAATATTTTATTTACAATTAAAATAAGGCGGAAGGAATTTCAATTTAATTATCTTAAGTAATTTGAATAGTTTTACATTTATATGTATACTTTTTTCATATCAACTGCGCTGGTTTTTTAATCAAATAAGTCTAAATTTTTAAATCAATAGTATTCGACCGACATATGATGATTAGTTGTCCCACTTATTGGACAGCAGAAGTCCCACAGAATTGGAGACTTAATTCTAAAATAATGTCGGTCAGACTTTTGAGCTTAAAAACTTATTAGTTTTGAAACATGGTAGCACCTATTTAGAAATAAGTTAATTTGTTTTAATAATTGTTTTTTGGAATGAATTACATTTTCTTTGTATTCTGCATTCTGCAACGCTTACTGCTAAATAACCTATCTACAATGACGCTCTCGTTTCGTTCTCGTTTCAGTCAACAAAGGAGTGTCTACAAGTAAATGCATATGAAAGCGTTTTTTGACATTGTTGTGTTTACAAATTTCATGAATTAAAAACTATTCAATAGTTTAAAGTTTATTTTACAGTTATTTTCAATAACTTTTGATATAATTTAACCCTAGATAGAAAAAAAAATGAATAATTTTACTAGTTTTTTATTCTGATAATATATTTTTTTAGTTTTCAATAAAAAATGTTTTTAAAAGTTTTATTATTTGACATTTGAATACGTAGAGAAAGCGCAAAAGTTAAAAGTTTAACAACTTTTTTGATGGCTGCGTAATGGCTGCGTCAGGGCTGCGTTTATTGTAGACATTTTCATATAATTCAATACATTTAACTTAGTTTGACAGATAGCTATATGTAGAGAGCGAAACGAGATCGTTCATTGTAAATAGGCTATAATTAAAGGTTCCAATAGTTTGAAAATTCGAACCATTCATAGTTATATACTAATATTGAATTCATTCTGTTACTTGAATGTTCTAAAAAATGATATCCTATGAAATAGGTAAAAGAAATCAAAACTTAGACTTAAACTGTTAAATACTTATACCATATACTAAACTACGACTAACTTTTATATATTCCGAATTAGATTCAATTTTAAATTTAAATATAAATGTAAGCAATATATTAATAATAAAATAAAATATATAAGCTACTTATTTAACATATTTAATAAATACATAAATATATAAATTAAAAATATTAAAATAAAATAAGATTGCAATCTCTTAAAACTTGTAACTAATTTTATAAAAAATATTTTTTTATTTTAAAATCTTAATAAATATATAGAATTTAAATATTTGTTAATCGCATTATTTAACACAAGTATATATACATAAAAAAAAGAAAATAATTTTAAATAAAATACGAACAACAAATTTAAATAATTAAAAAAACCAGTTTAAATAACAAGAAAAAAAAAATACAAAACTAATAATAACATCAAAAAATCAAATTTTAGTACTAATTACTAAAAGTTTTGTAAATTTTATTTCAAGTATAGTTTATTTTTATTTTATTTTTTTTTGTAGAGTTTAAAAAACACAGTTTGTTATTTAATTTTAATTATTCTTATTTTTATTTTAAATACACGTACAAGTAATAAAATTGTTTTACAACTTTATTACCTTGCTTTCTAGTTATTTGTATTAATATTTTAATACATTATTATAGATTTAGTTTAGGTTTTTTGAATCTAGAATATGTAAATAAATTTTATTAATAATTTTATTAATAATTTATTTTAAAAGAATCTATAACTTTATAAAAAATTAAAAATAGATATAAAAGAAATCTATGATTAGTTTCTACTTAATAATAAAATTGATAAGTATCTTAATGATTCATAAGGGTATATTACAGGAAATTTAATCAAATTAATATTAGAATATAGCTATTTAAAATAAATTAATTTAATTTATTTAAAATAGGTGTCCATATGAAATCTATAATATATTTATGTAAATTAAATAATTGCAATGAACTATAATAGTATTCTTGGACTACTCGTAATGAACTAATTGCATTACTTTTCTCTATTAATAATTCTGAAACTATTATTGATTACTTAATGATTATAGATACTTTTCACTTATCTGGTTTAAAACAATAATATGACCAATATTTTCAATTCCTTTAAGGTCTCCAGTAATCCTCAATTTCCAACTCTAAAAATCTACTGCCTTTTATTATTAATTCTTCAAATGCTTCAGAACCACATTAAAATATAAACTAAATTTAAAATCATACCTTTTACACTAAATCTTAACATACAGTATACCTGTAGTATATTATCACCTTTTTTCACAGAATTTTGCAAAGTTTGGGTCTGATGACCTTTACACCAAAATGTTAAAATAAAATTGTAAAATTTTAAGAATAAAAATCATATTTACTGCTATTTTAAAGGCCTCGTTAATATTTAATTTATGACTATGACTTATGATTTATGGATTTTAATTGTGCAGCAAATTTATGGCAAATGGAATTTTTTACACTTAAAGAAAAAACAAATTTCAAATTAAATGCAACAGGACCATTAGCAAACCACATACATACTGTTTGTTAAAAATATCTTTATTTGAAACAAATTTTCTTTATTTTTAAAATAAATTTTTCAATTTTGTAAAGGCGCTCTACAATCGATCATATTTCTTTTACATGCAACCTTCAATGTTATTAGACGCGATTATTAAGTAATTATTTTTTGAGTGTAAGTGGCTCTACATAGTGTTTTTTTTTTTTTGAATTAGAAACCTACCTTAATTAAGGAATTTATTCAGGTGTTTTTTTTTTGTATTTTGTCCTATTCATTTATTTTTTATTAAAAATATGGTATCACAATTTCACGCCAACTTTTCTGTTTACTTTGGTTTTTTAACAAAATATTAAAAAAAACGAGGAGGAGAGTAGAATAGACTGTGCCAACTCTGGGATAACGACAATGAATATAAAATATCATTCAAAATTATGAAAATTATTGATAGACTAAAGTTTGGGAAGACGTTGGCCATAAAACTTAAATTGCTTTGCCAAATTTTCAGATAGACATGTCAATTAGATTCTGGCTTATGCGTTATGGAGAAAAGAAGCATATGGCAGCTATTAGAACTTTATAGAAAAGACAAACCATAGTTTGGTGTAGTAATTGACCATATAACTTAACTAAATTTGGCAAAACTCAAACACACAGCCTTACAGCTCAAATACAGTGCTATGCTCATATTAAAAAAAATGCATAGTTGGAAAGCTACATTTACAAAGGCTTAAAAATTCTATAATTCTCTTGTTTTTAAATTATCATCAAGCCTGTAGCAGCAAACATCACTTTTCAATTTAAATTCGATCTCTACACTTGAGGTTATATCTACCTTCTCTTTATAATAGCGTCTCAAACGATATTGCAAATTTAGTATACCCTTAGAATTAAATTCGTATAGCGGTAAAAACAAACCATAATATATTTGAAAAGTAAATTACTTACTTATATAAAAAAAAATGTTAAAATAAAATAAAAATAAAGTTAGAAAAATATTTACATATTTTTCAAAAAAAAACTTGCTACTACTATATAGTATTATTATTACATATCATGTAATTTCATTCTAGAAAGTTGTAATTTGATTACAATAGTACATAATGTGTAACTTGTAATCATTGGGCAATAGTTAGTACATATTTATTTTGTAACTATTGATTTTAATTGTAATATAAAATTTATTAAGAATTATAAATAGTATATTAATAATATCAATAATAATAATAATTATTTTTTAATGAAATAACAAAGTAAAATACACAAATGCCATTATATATATACATGACATTTGATTTACATCATTATAATTCGCTTTACCACAGTGAAAAGTATCTATAATCTAAATTTAATACTGAGTGCATTTTCTGATATATGTAAAATAGTCTAAAAGGACGAATTCTTGAATTATGATATTATTCAAATGAAGGATACTAATTTTTACCTTCCTGGATTTTCAAATTGTATTATTAGTCCATGTTTTGTAATTTTACTTGATTGGTATACTACAGATCTTAGCTATCGAAAACTTCATCTATTTTACCACCTTCAATTACAAATTTGAAATTTCGTTCCATCGTCCGTTTTGTTTCATCCGCAGTTTCCAAAACTTTCCTCCATAAGATTATACTTTTGTAATTTATTAAGTTGTAATTTAAAAATATAAGAAATAATGTCATAGTATGTACTATAGAATAGAGAGTTTGAGGTTAACTCAAACGCTCTAAATCCTTTTATTGGACGATAAGTGCTCCGAACCAGTTCATCTAGGAACTCACAACTTAATCCAGCATATTACAAAAATCTAAAATATACCTGATAAAAGTGATAAATGTATTAAAATAAATAAAAATTTTATAAAACCTTTGTATCGAAAACCACCTGAAAAAAAAAAAATACAAATATTAGTAAATAAAAAAGTTGATTTGCAATTTTTATTTAAATATCAAACATTTTAACTTTTTTTTTTAAATATTTTTTATCAATACATTTATTATATTTAAAATAAATATTTATTTAATATGTTCAAAACAAAAAAAAAACTTTTGTTATGCTTTTGAACCTGAATATATGAACGTAAAATATTTTATACCACGGGTATTGGAAACAACAATGATAATTTAATTATAATACAAATTTAAAATTTTTTTAAATTTAAATTTTAAGCGTTTTTAGTAAAAACTTTCTAAGATGGTAATCGGATTTTATTTACGTAATGCTTTTAGAAAAAAAACGCAACAGAAGATGCATTCATAATGATGTTAAGTCACTTGCAACTCAGAAATACCCCGTCTCTTCGAACTTCAATGTACAGTGTGATATGATATCACAGTGCGGAATTTTTAATTATAAATTTCATTCAATAACTATAAGTTCCTGAAACTCGTGTGATAATAACTACAGATAATAGCCTATCTACAATGACGCTCTCGTTTCGCTTGCATTACATATTCAACAAAGGAGTGTCTACAATGAAATGCACATGACAGCGTTTTTTGACATTGTTTTGTTTACAAATTTCATGAATTAAAAAATATTCAATAGTTTAAAGTTTATTGTATAGTTATTTTTAATGTTGTAAGTAATTGTTAATTCTGCTAATTATTTTCTTTTGCTATGTTCTAATTTACAAATGATAACTTATATATTATATACAAACTTATTAACCTTTATTGTGCACACATTATACTTAAATAAATACAGATGTATGTAAATATTTCCAACATACAAATTAAATAATAAAACAATAGCTTATTATAATATATTGACTATTAATTCGTTCTGTCAAAATTTTTACTGTTTAAAAAAACAAATTTCGTCATTAATTGACGTTGTTTGCTTTTATAATTAAATATTTTAATTTTAATTTTACTTTTTTTTTTGTTATTTTATTTTAAAAGATTGTGTTTTGAATATAAATTACTTGCAAGTTTAATTTTTTGACAGTGAATAATAAATAAATATATATATATCGCGTTTTTTTTTCTTAATTATTAATTTGCAATGTCAACAAAAACTATTTGATTACTGGTTTGATTACGATTTGCGATGTAATTATATGTACTCTTTACAATTTTAAACCCTTTCCAAACTCATTTTTAATGAAATCTTGTCATTTTAATTTAAAGGAAAATGTTCTTTCCCATGATTTCATTAGTTATTTTTTTGATAATTATTTACTTTTAAGGACATCTTCAAGTCAATTTTTTTAGCTTTGTTTTCAAGTGTCAGTTGTCATCTTGAGAAATAGTCGAAAGAGACTGATTTAACTGTCACCCATATATGTTTTAATAAACGTCACGTATGATACTTTTTTAATTGCGTCAGTATTGAGTCTTTAAGAATATCGATATATATATGTTTGTCCATGTGAAAGTTCGACGTTGATTATTTTTCATATATGGCTATCTAATTTTTCTTGGATGGGTAGCTCCTATTACCCTTCCAGTTTCAACTTTCAAATGACGTTGATCAGAGTATAAGTTAAAATATTGATTCTCATATTATGAAATCGATTCTCAAATAAAATATCAGAAAGAGTCATTTTAAATTTTACATAATTTTTAAAATTCTAGGGCCTAAATCAAATGCTTGTAATGTGCTAATTACTAAAGTTTTAAAAATGAATCAAAAAGAACAAATTTAATTAAAAATAGTTTGTTATTCAAATATAGACAAAAGCTTTCAGATTAAACTATATAATTTACGTTTCTACTTGTAACTCTACGTGAATTCTTAATTAAATTTAAACCAAGTTCTAAATGTGTTAATTAGTAAATGTGTAATTGATTGCACGTTGCAAATAAAAAGAAAAATTTATATTTTATTTTAAGATTTTCTTGATAAATTTGCTGACTAATATATTTTTTTGATAATAATTTAGTATGGGGTTTACCTGTTTCTTTACGACGACAGCAACTGATTTTTAATTCAGAATATAATTTAGATAAATTTTATTTAGTTTGCTGCTTGCTAAATCTAAATTTTATTGTAAAACCGGAACTATAAATTTAGGATTTTTTTTATTTTGTTGGATTAAATCCAATTTAAAGAGTTTTTTAAATTATCATTTTCTAATATTAAAATTTAAATTTACTAAAGTTGCTAATAAAATTTATAAAGTATATGAATACTGAATAGGTTTTAAAAGGTTGGTTTAAGCCTTGTGAATTATGGGATATGATTATCACATAATTAAAATAATTTTGACTTTTGAAAATGAAAAAGTCAACCCTAAAAGCATTATAAATGCACAACTTATTGAACTCTGAGTTATATATAAAAACAAATATAAGTTGTATGTGAGCTATTCGAACACCTTTTACTACACCAACTATATTTTTGGCTTTAAAAGTTAGGCTATGGTTATTATAGCCTATCTACAATTACGCTCTTGTTTCGCTTTCATTACGTTGTCAACAAATCAGTGTCCACAATGAAATGTACATGACAGCGTTATTTGACAACGAGACTAAATAAATTTAAGCAAACTATGGTCATTGAACCCAATACTTCTGGCTAAATTTAAGCCACGTCACTTTATTAAATATAGAGTTATTTTAAAATCGAAATTTTATATAGAAGCTACTCGATCTCATTGAGCTGACAAAAGCAAAGACAGCTCTTGTACAAAAACAAATTAGTAT
The DNA here is from genome assembly GCA_963082915.1 of Dolichopus griseipennis. Lineage (NCBI taxonomy): Eukaryota > Metazoa > Arthropoda > Insecta > Diptera > Dolichopodidae > Dolichopus > Dolichopus griseipennis. Next base: position 365,715,083 of record OY720441.1, read on the forward strand.
ACATTTTAGAATCCTAGTAGTTTTTATTTTTGGGTAATTGCGCGAACTAGCTGGCGGACGGTCACACCTAACTATAAATCGACTTAATTATCGATTCATATTCGATTTGTACACTTGAGTCTATATCTATCTCCCAACCCTTTCAGCGTCACAAATGTAATATCAAACTTAGTATACCCTAAGAACTATATACATAAATATATTAAGGTACGAAATTACTTATTTTATCGAACTTATATTATGGGGGATTCTAATAAAAACATTAAAAAAAACTTAATCCCAGTTTTTAAATTCAACGATTAACTCTAGTCAAGCTGTGTACGATATCGAAATTAAATTAAAATCATTCCCTTTCAAACAATGCTTGAACTTCTGTTTGAAAAAAGTAAATTTGAACTGAAGCTCAGTTTTATATTTACTAATTATATATTTCATTATACTTCAAATTTTATTTAAAACTACTAATCTTTTGCTTGCCAATCCCTATTTTATTTTCCACTGTAACTTTTGATGTTGAGCTCGAATCAAACCTGTGTTTCAAGATCGCATATACCAAAGATTTTTACTTGATTTAATCACAAAGTGCCTACGTGATTATATAATATTTAAATATTATTGCATCACATTCAACTACAACAACAAAGAGATTAAGAAACAAATCAAAACATCAAAAAAAACTCACCCTTGAACTTGTATAAAATATCGGTGTTACCATAACTAAATTATTTAAAATGTGCCGACAAAATTTTTACATCCCTCATATTTAGTCATGCTAATAACATACTAAATTTAAATTAGATTTTCAATATAATTTAGTGTGAAAATGTTCTCATATATAATAATAATTAAATTAAATAAATCAAAACGATTTTACATAAATAAAATTTTACACATATTATAAAATAAAAAAAAAAAAAATTATTATTTAATAAAAATCAAAAATGGGTTCAAAAATATTTATGAGCATAAAATCGACAACAGATAAATTTATATATAATTGAATTTAAATCAGAAAAGGTGGACAAATGTTTTCGCATATTCAAATTTTTTTTATTTTTATTATTGGATTAAATCAACTGGACGTAACTTCTATAACAGTAACTTCTGTTATTTTGCTATTATTTTTTTTCTGGGTTATTTTTTCGGTTCAATAATTTGAATTGTTCCAGTATTTTTGGCTTAGTTCCCAAAATTTAATAATTTTGTCTTTTGTTTTTGGTATGGCATCAATTCTATAAAAAAAAAAAAAAAATACAAAACTTTATCCACACATCATTAACAAATTACAAGAGACAAAAGAATCACTACTAAAATAGTTTTTAGATCATTGTTTTATATTCATTTGGTGAAATACACACACACTTTTAGCTGGGTGTATGTGGTTTGATCCTCTGGCTCTATCCTTTTTAAAAGAAATCACTGAGTATTTGCTTTTATCGTGTATCTTCAGATTTATTTTGTGCAAAAAAAAAAAAATAAAACTATCAGACAATGTGGTATTTTGGTATAAGTATATACTAATATGTTATGGTATATATATACTCATTATTTGTTATATACACATATGGTTAATAACAGATTTTATTTCCTATTTTGATGTTTTATTATGGGGTGAGAAGTTACGAGGTTGAAAAATAATAATAAAAATATTTTTTTTGGGTTATTTTTAGGTTTGAGTGAAAAAAATCAATTTTTACCCAAGAAAAATTTCCAATTTTATATTAAAAAGAATGTCGGAAAGGAAATTATTCTATATATATGTATAATTATCATACAATTTTTCAACTGATTCGCTTTTGAAACCTTGACAAAGTTATTGACTGTTTTTAGTACAACAACAAGTAACATCATATATATCGCAAAGGACTTCTCGAAGGATACAAGTAGTGCAGTAAAACTAAGAAGATCCTAAAACAGAAAAAGTGTGATCTTAGATTAATAACAGGGATATGCATATGCCACTTAATGCTTAGGGTTCATGCACTCAAAGCAGGAAGTACGATTGTTTAAACAAGGCGCTGTAGAAATACGAGCAGCTCTGAAGGCAGGATTGCACAACGAGCCACTAGACCAACCGTCAGATTGGTGTTCAACCCTCCACTAAGTCAACAACTTTATATATCATTTTCCATTCAAGAATAAAATTCACAGATAAAATTATAACCTAAGCTATATGAAATAAAGATCAACTTATGACCCGTAACATATTCATAATCCGAAACGCTCATAAAATTTAGTGATTCAATATCTTCATCATCTTGTGACTATATGTAAGCGTTATATAAGAATTAGATACAAGCAATTTAAAGTCTACTTAATTGCTGTCAAGTTGAAGTCTCCCACTCATCCGCGACTATAATACGTATAGATAATGTGTAGATAATCCAAATTGTATCACGGATTAGCATTGCTCAATTTTCTCAAAAACACCAAATGATGTATTTGCTAATGCAACTACTGTTACTTGAATTTTAATAAGCTAAATTAAGTAGAACTTATTTTCCAAATACTTATATGGTTTTACACAAAATTTAATTAATGTTATTTGTAGCATTTTTCCCTTTTTGCAATTCTTTAGTTGTCAAATTTTTTGAGGACCTTTAAAACTGCTCATTGGTGCATCATTGAAACTTAAAATAATTCCATCGGTGATCAAAGGATTTTCAAGCAGCAGATTAATGGCCAGTTGATAGAGATGATACAAGTGGTGCTCAACATACGCTATTTTTATATAAATCGGGGAGCAGAGGATTCCAAATACTCCTAAATGTATACAAGAACATTTATCATTCATCTTACGTTTATCTTAAATCTTGAATCAAATTCACGTTCTATTCCTAATTTTATTCTTATAAGATATTTATATAATTTGTCATCGTAGTTATATACTTGTACTACCAAATCATAAAAAAGAACGTTAAATATAAAAAAAAAAAAAAATTGAGACCAAAAGGAAATTCAAACTTTTATTGTAGAAAATAAATATGTCTTAAATGTTATTTGTTTATTGATAAAATGTAGGTCAGATGATTTAATTCTCTTCATCTTAACATAGATTTTGATATAAATGTATTATTTATCAGATTTTTAAATGAAATTTATTGAATACAATAAATTTTTTTTTTGGTAACTAACTATCTAGTTTTTATTCTTTTAAATTGTGTTGTGACATGTGTGTGTGCTCTGATTCCGGTAATTTGACTCATTTTAGTAAAAATAAATAAAATTTAAATAAAATTTTAAAAATTAGGCGACATAGAAAGGTAATGATGCGATATCTTTATAAAATGCATTTAGTATAATTAAATATTTACTTTTGGAAATTTATTTAATAAATTTTCAATTTATTTTCAGTTTGATTATAAATTTAAAAACAATTTGAGACACCAAATTGATTTCGAATTGTTATATACTCATTTAGGAAACATATTCGTCCATTATTTTTCGATAAAGACAAATTGATATTCTTCATATTCCATTAGTTCTTAATTGATGCAAATTTTTATATATTATATTTGTAGTTCCGTGAATAAATCAGGGTATGTGGTTTACCTTTTAATCAGAAGGCAAATGTCAAACGATAACGAAATTTATGATGAATTATGTTCTAGAGCTTCTGTAATGTAATGGGTAAGCACATGCTGATTAGTCAAAGGAGTAGAAGTTCGATCCCCGAACAGATTCCAAAGTTTTAATTATAGAAGGAAAGTTATTTCAAAAAATGAAATCTCCTTGGTAACTAAGTATAACAGTGTCAATATAAACATTGAATTAAGAATATTCTTATAAATTAAATTTAAAAGCTATTGGGAAGTACAAAGAGTCGAAAGGGTGTCTTGCTAACCTCCTTATCAAAAACAATAACTCCATTGTGTTCTACCATATAAAAGCTGAAGATTTTAATTTCTATTCCGAGAGTTAAAGTAAAGTAATTTTTGCAACCCTTGACAGCAGACAATTTTAGAATTATCCATACCTAAATACTACAAACTGTGTGATATAATCTTCATTACATATAATACAAACTTCAAAATTTAACATTTATTTCTAAAAGCATGATTTAATCGAGAACCATTAATGAAATACATTTTAAAGTTTTTAATAAAAATTTATTTACCACTGCATGCTAATGTCTTGTCATACATATTACAGATTATATATACTTACTAAAACATTTCGTATCTTAAAACATTTTGAATACATATGATTTGAAATTTTCAATTAATGCAAAATATATTCATAAAGGGGTACAACAGAAAATTTAACACCATAAGCCTTAAGGTCATTTTTAAAAAATCACAAAATAAAATTTTTTAAAAAACTTACCATTGAACAATTTAATATTTAAATCAAAGATGATAGGGGTTATTTGTTTATTACTTGTCTTTTCCATACTTTTTTCAAAATTCTTTAAACCTAATAATCTGACACTTTATATATAGTATATATCGTAATCTTACACTTATGATCAATGATTCCATATTCATGCAGATAAAATCCTAATTAAAGTTTATTTAAATAAAAATGAATATAATCTGATCGGATCGGATAAGTGTTGATCGTATCACAAAAAAAAAAAATATTTTAAAAAATTTTTTTGGGTGTAACATGAGGTTTGGTCTCAATATGGGTTATTAAAAAAAATAAAAGAGAAATAGTCGGAATGTTCAAAGAGTTGCACTTGAATTTTTTTAACTCTATCGACATTTAACCATCACATATTTTTTTTGTTTGTGATTTTTATATCAGGAAAAACCGTTTTAAAATACGAGTATTTAATAACTATTATTAAAATTAATCAATTTTATCTTTTATCAATGGTTTATATTCTAATTGAATATTAGAAAAGAAAATGTTTTGATTTTTATATTTTATATTTTATGTGCATATATAGAAACGCTTTTTTAATAAGTTTATACGTTTTTTAAATATGTGGTTCTTATGACTTATTAAAGTGTTCTTATAAAAAAGATTCTGTTATGATATAAGGGATAAACATTTACATACAAAAAATTGAATTTAAATGGAAAAAATACAGTCAAATATGAGTCAAATATGGAAAATGCATTATCACGCATTTATAATGTAGAAAGTAATTTTTTTTATTCCTTTTCCACCCCTTTAAGAAGTATAAGACATTCACCAAGTCTATTTTGACTTGGATTCAGTTTCTTTAATTGTTATATTCACTAAACCGTTGATAACTCAGCTGTGGCAATTGTAGAAGGTTATGAATACACAAATGTTAATTTTGTGTGCCATCTATTATCTTACACAAGAGTTATTTATATATTTTTTATTAAATCATATTTAATATTATGATATTAACTATTACGATATAATTATACAATTTTACGATATTCTTTTTTATTAAATATGATCTGACCGGGAGTTTGAACCCAAGACCTGCCACATGAAAGGTGGCGTCTTTACCACTACGCCATTGGTCAGATAGAAAGTAATTCAATTTCTAAAACAAGATTTTTTATTTTGTCAAATATTTATTAGCTGACGGAATTAATTATATGATAAATTAATAATATAATAAATAAATGAAATGCGAAAAGAAAGTGTAGGTATTCCACCATATAATTTGCATTCTAATAAGAATGTTTTCAACCATACCAGTTACAAGGGCTCGAGTGAAATAAACATTTATTATATTAGCGAGATCAAAAATGTATTGAGAACAACTAAGTTCTAAAGTTGTTTGAAAAGCTTACCACCTCTTAAATGTATGAGAAATGCATTAGGTTTATTGTAAAAAATATTGTAACTCTTCTTATAACTATAGACTTGTATAATTTAAGTACAAGTGCACCAGTACCATTACCTGATACTCATTACTATGTCAAGTACCAGTATTACTTGTAAAAGAATCAAGTAAAAACACTTGTTATTCCGAGAAAATCATTAAATTTGAGTTTAATTACTTTTGTAATTTTTTTTATACATAAATTTTTGGGTAATTAAGTACCAGGAAATATTAAAGTATCATGAACTCAATTATTTTCCAAGTATTCAAGTATTCAATATTTTTATTTTTAAACTTCAGTACTC